>AWOL01S0003134.1:53940-150846 GCA_000715115.1 Nicotiana otophora | reverse complement strand
CAACTTCCGCTTGAGTTCCACTAGCTTCCCCAGTAATATCACTATCTATCTGTTCTTTTGATTTTAAGATAGATTTAATATCCTTATACGAGATATTATCCTTTGCATAAAGCATAGTATCTCTTATATGCTTAAAAGATGGGGGTAGAGAACAAAGCAGTAACACGACTTGATCCTCATCTTTAATTTCAGCATCTATATTACTCAAATCCATAAGAATGGAATCAAAGGTGTCAAGATGAGAGAGAATAGAGGTACTTTCACCCATACGAATTGTATAAATCTTCTGCTTCAGGTAAAGTCTATTTTCTACCGTCGTCTTCATATATAAAGTTTTCAATTTTTCCCACATGCCTTTAGCTGTGATTTTTATAGAAACTTCACGTAAAACTTCATTTGAGAGATTTAAAATGATACATATTTTTGTCTTTTTGTCTATGATGGCAAACTCCTCGTCCGTCATTTTATCCGGCTTCTTCTCCCTTCCTTGCAACGTCAAGTCTAAGCCATCCTGAATTAGGATAGCTTCCATCTTTAATTGCCACATTCCGAAGTTTGCACTTCGGTCAAATTTCTCAACATAGGTCTTTGTTAGAGTCATTTTGGCTATTGAAACTAACCTGGTTAGATCCGGCTCTGATACCAATTTGTTAGGATCGGGAATCCGGGTGGTGCAGAATTTAGCCAAATAACGGTATAATGACAATAACAAAGATAATTGAAGTTGATAACAACGGTAATTAAAGTAGATAAATAAGACACAAATTTAACGTAGTTCGGTCAAAATGACCTACGTCCACAAGCGGAGAGGAGCAATTTACTATAACAATAAGAGTATAAAAGAGAGTACAAAATTAGAGTAAACACTCTAATTAATCCCAAATACCCTAAGAGAATAACCTCACAAGGTCACTCCAAAGAAAGGGTTCACACAAGTGCTTCTCAACACTAACTCTCATACAAAACACTCTTAAGAAAGGAAGAAACAAGAATTGAAGACAAGTCTTGTTGGTGTATCTAAAATGAACTAATAGCCTTCCCTTTTATAAGCAAAAAAGTCTTGGCTTCTTAGGTATTAAAGAAGAGATACAACTTGTGCAAATGATGTCCAACACACAATGCAATATTTTTGGGTCCCAAAGAATATTGCCAACAAAGTCTACACTTTGTAAAGATGCTTATGTTTATGTGAGATGGACTCCATTAACCAAAATATTGACCATAATTACATTATATGGGGTACCTTCTTAAGAGACACTAATTTAACAAGTACCATCAGCTAATTTAGCTATTAAAATTAGAGTTAGGAGCGTAGGAATGTTGTTACAGTTATAACTATTATAAATTAAACTTTTTACATGAAATGATCCAAAATTCAACATGAATCGAGCACCACTAGGGACCCGTTTGGTCATAGATTTTGCTAAAATAAACTTGGGTTTTATTTGGTAAACATATGTTTGGCCATAGATTTTGCCTATATTTTGGCCAAATCCTAAATCCCAAATCCCAAAACCAGCTCAATAGCTGGTTTTGGGCCAAAATATCACTATTATATTTTTTAAAAATTATCCCAAACTTTTGTATTTTATAAAAAAGCCCACCATTTATTATTTTGTAACGATGTTGCTTCGTCTTCTCGGTCATCTGATAGTGTATCATGTAGTTCATTATAAAAATAATAATTTTGTATCAAATTTATTTATATTCAGGACTATGGTTTGCGATAATATAATGAATATTATTGATAATGGTATTGTTGAGTATTTGTGATAGTTTTTAGAACTTTTGTGTATAAGTCATGTTTCATGTTTTTTTCAAACCAAACTTCACCCTAAACAGATGTACAAACATATTTTCATCTTCAAACCAAACTTCACCCAAATCAGATATTTCAGAATAAATTTGGGAATCTATGGACAAACACTAGCTAGATGTCTTGGTTCAAGTTTCACGGCCAATCATTATAGAAGAGAATTTTCATGTACTTGAAACATGAAAAAAATAAAAATAAATTAGGCCCGGAATGAAGAGTGTGTTGAAACTATAATAAGGTATAAATAAATTTCACGTACATCCATAAAAACTGATTTATTTGTCATAAATAGGGATAGAGAAGGCTAAACTACTTTATAGAATGAACTTCAACGGGGTTGATGTTCCAACCGTATAGGTTAGAGGGGCAAACTACAAATAACTTATATGCCTAAAATTATTAGGGTTTTAATTTTTATACACTGATAATATATTAGTGATTTTTTATACTATGAGGTCATCTAAAAAAATTAACTTTAAGAGATATCACGGACAAAAGTAATATTTTTTTAAAATATCAATGAATTTTAACCTGTGATGAAAAGGTTAGTTTCCCTTTTTTTTCTAATATCGCCAAATTAGTGCATATCAAGTGATTTAACTATAAAAAAAATAAGTGACATAATTGTGTAAATATTTTACAAATAAATTTTACATCGATAGTATATAGTATAAATTAAGTACAATTTTCGAAAATGTAAACAAAATAGAAGTGTGAATAAGGGATATTGTGGTCCAAGGGGAATGATATTTGAACTGTACACTTCCACAGTGTGAGAGTTCGAGCCTATCATTAGAGAGATAGCTTTCATTGGGCTGAAGAGTGAAGAAAAATCAGAGTCCTGTCTACATTGGTCTATAGTTCATTACCACCAAATTTTCAACTACAGTTAGGTAGTTTGATAGAATAACACTACCCCCACATTAATGCACTACCTCAAAGGACTACTTCGTCACCACAGTATATATTAGTAACATTCTTCGATAACACTATTGTCCATCAAAGAGAGAAGCCGTTGTTTTCAAGATTTTTTTTATTCTCATAGCTTGAACGTGAGATATCTGATAAAAAATATACGAGATCTTATTCATATCATCGTAACCTTTGGTAGTGATGCTATTACTAAACTCAAAGTACTAAGAGCCAATTTATTTTGAACCGTTTAGCAGGCCAACTATTGATTTGGTTAAGTTTAATTAAGCAAACCAGCAAGGGTTAATTATAAAAACAAGTCCAGGCCGCGTGCTAATATTTAGCCTAAGATCACGACAAAAACCCAACAGTTTGTCCATGTTTTACGTTGTTTATTTACATGAAACCCTTATTAACTATCTAGTTTGGCGTAAACATTAACCCTCTTCTCCTTTTTATTTATTTCCCCTTTGTATGGTTCCTAACTTCCTATGGCCAGAATGTTTATTTGTTTACCTTTTTGTTTTTGGGTTTTCTAAAATATTTTTAGTCAAATCTCTCGTGATTTTTAATCATATGTGTGTACGGGTAAAATTGAAATAGAATTACTCCCGATTTTCCGTTGTGCAACGAGGAACGACGTTACTTGTTACTGGCTCGAGTAAGACCGAAGGTACCCATAGATCAGAACCAGAGACAAACGATATGACGGGTCTTGGGCATGGCCGAACCCGGAATGAAGCAAGCTCGAGTAAGATGAAATATCGAGGGTTAAGGAAAGACGGTTAAAGGAGACAAAATGGGGAGCCGAAATATCCTCCATCAGCCGGATATTGCGGTGCGGATCACGCTCGGTACTAGCTACAAATCGTATTTTTATGGAAAAAAGGGGAGAAAAAGATTTTTACCTTATTTATACTTGTATTAGGGTTAAACCTCCTCTACTATATAAAGAGGAGAACCCTATTATTGTTTGGGTGACTTTTGGCACGTATATCAAGACAATAAAATTTACTTTGACTTTTAGCAATTGTTTAAGTGTTCTTCAACTGTTCATTCATTGAGTTGCAACCGAGCTCTATCTCGAGGGCTCGATTGAAACTGACCGGAAGCATTTAAGTCTAACAAAAGGCTTAATTACTTCGTCACATTTGGTTTGATCGTTTTAACTCATTTTAATTCAATTACTTACTGCTTTTTGATCATATGTATTAAATTAAACTATGTATCCTTTAAACCACGTACAAATAAGTGTAATCCATTTTAAGGGGTAAACAGTTGGGTGCCCACCGTGGGGCTAAGGATAATAGTGGTAATTTAATACGAATCTTGATAACACACATTATTTTACACTTGCTCTTTAAAGTTTGATTTCAGGACTATTCAATATGTCAGATTCTCAATCTACTCACTTAAGTGTTGACGCCGAGTCAGGCCACCACGGTGAAACTAATAACAGGATGCCAAGCAACAGTGTACCCCCTGTTGACCCTAATGGCGTTTCAATCAATGATCCAGTCGATGCCAATTCACAGGTTGTTGTCAACACTAACCTACCAACTGTCCCCAATAATAACGTTCACGAGTCACCTTAGTTGTCAGTTCGCGAGGCATCCGGATGAGGAGGCGATGGAGTTAGCTTACGCTTGATTTTTGAGATGTCGCAAGCCTAACAAGTTGCCACAGCACAACTGCAGAGTCAAAATCACAACGCATCTGAACTCGAGCGGGTTGGAGAAGATACTCAGAGGGAAGAACGGATTGTTATAGAACCCAACGGGACCAGATACGGGGAAACTTCTGAGGTGATAAAAATGCTCGAGGCATTGACAAAACAGGTAGAATCCGACAAACAGAAGATAGAGGCAAACGATAAGAAAGTGGAAACTTACAACTCGAGGGTCGATCAGATCCTGGGGGCACCTCCTATATTGAAGGGACCGGATTCCAAAGAGTTCATTCAGAAGCCTTTCCCTCCAAGCGCGACACCAAAGCTGATTCCGAAAAGGTTCTAAATGCCTGATATTCCCAAATACAATGGGACTATAGATCCAAATGAGTATGTGACCTCTTACATATGTGCAACAAAAGGCAACGACCTCGAGGATGACGAGATCGAGTCGGTACTACTGAAGAAAGTCGGGGAATCCCTGTCTAAGGGAGCGATAATATAGTATCACAATTTACCTCAAAACTCTATTGATTCGTTTTCTATGCTTGCAGATGCCTTCGTTAAATCTCACGCCGATGCCATTAAACTTGAGAAGAGGAAATCGGACCTGTTCAAAGTCAAGCAGAAGGATAACGAGATGCTTAGGGAATTAGTGTCGAGATTCCAAATGGAACAGATGGACCTGCCGCCGATTGCAGACGATTGGGCAGTTAGTCATTTACTCAAGGTTTCAACCCTCGAAATTTGGTTGCGTCTCAACAACTGAAATAAATTTTGGTAGAGTATACAGCAGTTACCTGGGCCGATGTCCATAACAGGTATCAGTCAAAGATCAGAGTCGAGGATGACCAATTAGAGAACCCCTCGGGATCGGTTTATCCCAGTAGGGCGAACAACAAGTCTAAAAGAGTAGTGGATTAGGGGTCGAGGCCACCCCGAGATCGATACAAGTCTTACAATTCAGATAGAAGGGAAAACGAACCTAGTAGCTATTCGACCATGAATGATAGAAGAAATTATCAGGGTCCAAGCAATCGAGGGTTGGTGAATAGAACCGGTTCGACAGATCACCCAGAGTTAAAGATGCCCCGAGGCTATCAGAATATAACTTCAACATAGATGGGACGAGTATAGTGTCAGCCATCAGTTGCATCAAGGAGACCAAAGTCGAGGCCGCTCTAGTCCGATCCAGCACAGAGGGATCACAATTTGATATACAAATATCATGGTACTCACGGGCATAGAATCGAGGGTTGTCGGCAGTTAAGGGAAGTAGTGGCTCATTTGTTCAATAATGGGCATCTTTGAGAATTCCCAAGTGAGTGGGCCAAAATACATTTCAAGAATAGGGACGCCAACAAGCAGGTCAAACAGGAAGAACCCCAACATGTGATTAATATGATTATCAGAGGAGTAGACGTTGCTCAAGGACCGATGATAAAATGCACCAAGGTATCCATCACAAGAGAAAAACGAACTCGAGATTATGTTCCGAAAGGATCCATCTCGTTTAGTGATGAGGATGGTGAGGGCATAATTCAACCTCATAATGATGCACCGGTAATATTTGTACTTATTAATAAATCTCGAGTTAAGCGCGTGTTAATTGATCCAGGTAGCTCGGCCAACATCATCTGATAGAAAGTTGTGGAACAACTAGGTTGTTGGATGAAATCTTACCAGCAGTTAGAGTACTAAACGAGTTCAATATGCCGTGCGAGACAACGAAGGGTGAAATCACCCTACTGGTCAACACAGCCGGAACCACTCCACAAGTAAAGTTCTATGTGATCTAAGGGGACATGAGGTACAACGCCTAGTTCGGGAGATCGTGGGTTCATAGTATGAGGGCAGTATCATCGATCTTGCACCAAACGTTGAAATTTCCAACTCCATGTGGAGTCAAAACGGCCTATGGGGAACAATCGGCCGCAAAGGAGATGTTCACCATCGCAGAAGTGATCCCAACATTTGCGGTCAGGACATCAAAAGATAAGGGACTGATCGAAGAGAAAGGCACCAAATAACAATCATAAGTCTCGGCCTCTACTGAGCCGGAAAAATGGGAGGAACGTCTAGAAGATGAGGAAGATGATTTCAGGGTCCCGAGATCCTTAATAGCACCTGATGACGTCAATGCCACCAAGTCAACAATCAAGGAACTGGAACAAGTCATATTGTTCGAGCATCTGCCGGATAGAAAGGTATACATGGGCACTGGGCTAACCCCCAAGCTCGGGAAAAAAACTTATTGATTTTCTTAAAGCTAATGTCGATCGTTTTGCCTTGTCCCACTTAGATATGACAGGAATCCCACCAGAGATAACAACTCACAAATTTAATTTGGATCTGAACTTCCACCCAATTAAACAGAAGAGGATGCCATAGTCCGAAGTCAAATAAGCATTCATCAAAGACGAGGTATCTAAACCTTTTAAAATAGGTTCCGTTCGGGAAGTTAAATACCCGGATTTGCTAGCTAACGTAGTCGTCGTACCTAAAAGGGGAAACAAACTTAGATTGTGTGTAGATTATAAGGATATGAATAAGGCATGTCTAAAGGACTCACATCTTTTGCGTAACATCGACCGAATAATCAATGCAATGGTAGGGCACGAGATGCTGAGCTTTCTCGACGCCTATTCCGGGTGCAACCAAATATGGATTGACCAGAGAGACCAAGAGAAAACTTCTTTAATAACTAAGTTTGACACTTACTGTTATAACGAGATGCCATTTGGGTTAAAACAATGCTAGTTCCACGTATCAATGCCTAGTTAACCGAATGTTCGAGGAACAAATAGGGAAATCAATGAAGATTTATATTGATGATATGTTAGTTAATTCTCAGCGAGCAAAGGACCATTTGAAGAATTTGCGGGAAACTTTCGACATACTAAGGGAATACAATAAGAATTTGAACCTAGAGAAGTGTGCCTTCGAGGTCCGGCCGAGCAAGTTCCTCGGATTCTTGGTATCTAACTAGGGAAGAGAAATTAACCCAGATAAGATAAAGTCCATAGAAGACATCAATGTGGTTAACAACCTCAAGGTAGTGCAAAGACTGATAGGGAAAATAGCTGTATTGGGCCGATTCATTTCCAGGTCATCAGATAAAAGCCACCAACTTTTCTCGTTACTAAAGAAAAAGAACGATTTCTCCTGGACCCCGGAGTGCCAAAAGGCTTTGGAGGAATTCGAACAATACTTATCAAGCCCTCCCTTGTTGCACACCCCAAAGGCGAACGAGCAACTATTCCTTTACTTGGCAATATCCGAGATAGCGGTAAGTGGTGTCCTGGTTCGAGAAGAAGAAGGTACGCAATTTTCTATATATTATGTTAGTAGAACCTTAGGTGATGTCGAAACAAGGTATCCACACCTAGAAAACTGGAGCTTGCCTTGCTAAGCGCATCTAGGAAACTAAAACTATATTTTCAATGTTACCCTATATGTGTCGTGACCTCATACCCATTAAGAAATGTTATGCATAAAACTGAACTCTCAGTCGGCAAGCAAAATAGGCCGTAGAGATTAGCAGGTACGATATTGAATACAAACCTTGAAGAACTACAAAGTCCCAGATATTGGAAGACTTCTTGGCCGATTTCACACCGATCATGATCCCTGAGGTGGATAAAGAATTATTACTTGCCTCGGGGACTAGCTCAGGGGTATGTACCCTATTCACGGATGGTGCCTCCAACGCGAAAGGGTCCGGGTTGAGTATCATATTAAAAACCCCCTCACAGGAAGCATAATAAGACAATCAATTAGAACTGTGTAATTGACTAACAATGAAGCCGAATATGAGGCTATGATTGTATGTCTGGAATTGGCTAAAATCCTAGGGGCTAAGGTTATCGAAGCCAAGTGTGATTCCCTCCTCGTTTTTAACCAGATCAACGAAGAATTTGAAGTCAAAGAAGACTATATACAGAGGTACTTGGATAAATTACAAATAGTGTTACATCGGTTCAAAGAATGGATGCTACAACATGTATCTAGAGATCAGAACAGTGAGGCCGATGCATTGGCTAATTTAGGATCGTCAGTGGACTCCGAAGAATTCAACTCCGGAACGGTGGTGCAATTGATGAGCTCAGTGATAGAGGCCGGTCATGCCGAGGAAAATTCAACATATTTGACTTGGTTCCTAATGAATCGAGGTACCTTCAAATTAAAGTTGCTAGGTTAAGATTGGTTGAAGGACAACTGTACCGAAGATCGCTTTTTGAACCACTAGTAAGATGTTTGGGTCCCGAGGAGATCGATTATGTTATGAGGAAATTCCACGAGGGGACTTGCGGAAACCACTCTGGAGAGGAATTTCTGGTTCGTAAATTGATCAGGGCCGGGTATTATTGGAATGAAATGGAGAAGGATGTAAAGGACTTTGTTCAAAAATGCGACGAATGTCAAAGGAATGCCCAAATAATCTACCAACCGGGGAGCTGCTTCACCCGGTCCTTCCCCTTGGCCGTTCATGAAGCGAATAATGGATATCATAGGTGCTTTACCATGGGCACCTGGTAAGGCTTAGTACATCTTGCTTATGACCGATTACTTCTCCAAGTGGGTTGAAGCACAGGCATTTGAAAAAGTTAGTGAGAAGGAGGTTATCGACTTCATCTAGGATCACATAATTTGCTGGTTCGGGATACCAACTAAGATTACATGTGACAATAGGAGACAATTCATCGGCAACAAGGTCAATAAATTCTTCGAAGACCACAAAATAAAAAAGGTTTTATCGACCCCTTATCACCCTAGCGCGAACGATCAAGCAGAATCGACAAACAAGACCATAAAGCAAAACCTGAAGAAATGATTGACCGATTCAAAACAAAGGTGGAAGGAAATTCTGCCCAAGGTCCTATGGGCGTATCGAACAACCTCGAGGTCGAGTACCCGAGAGACACCGTTTTCTATAGTCTACAGCGCAGAGGCTTTGATCATAGTAGAAGTGGGGGAACCGAGCTTGAGGTTTCAATATGCTACGAAAACATCAAATGATGAGGCTCTGGCGACAATTTTGAATTTAGCGGACAAACGGTGAGAAGTCGTCCTGGTCCGGTTAGCAGCTCAAAAGCAGCGGATGAGAAGATATTACAACCGGAGGGAAAACCTTCGACACTTCCAAGTCGGGGACTTAGCATTGAGGAAAGTCACACTATATACTAAGAATCTGAATGACGAGAAACTAGGCCTAAATTAGGAAAGACCATACAAAGTCATCGGTATATCCAGAAAAGGCTCATACCAGCTTGATTCCGAAAATGGCGTACAACTGCAAAACAACTGAAATATGGCACACTTAAAGCGATACTACTGCTGATGTATGAATACCTAAATTTCTTTGAGGATTATTAACCTTCGAACTAACCCGTGCAGGTACTCAATCGAAGTCGAGTCCAAGAATTATGTCAGAAAACTCGTGTTGCACTCTTTTTCCCTTCGACTGTTTTTTTTCCTGAAATGGGTTTTACATCAAGTTTTTAACTAGGCAACAGTAAGCGTGCTACTCTAGTTTTGAATACCGGTCCAGGACCGGGGATTGGGGACTGCCCCCATCGAATCAATAGTACTCGAGCCCTCAAAATTCAGCCTCGAGTACTAGGGGACTATCACACCCTGAATCAAGAACTGAAGATCTGAGTTCGGAAATTTCGAAGACAATTTTATTCGACATCAAAAGTCAAGGCTTGAATAATAGAATTTATTGTAAGGGTTAAACGATCAAATGAATCGTGCCCGGATTGTTAATTCTCACCATGGCAGGTAGTTTTTGTATTAGTTATACTACAATTAAAGTAATAAAATGAGAGATTTACCTTTTATGTTTCATCGGTTCACGCTTACATGAGCAATGTTACCATTTTGTCACTTAGAATAAATATTGAATTCAAAACCTTAAAATCAATAAGAGTCCACGATATCTTAGGGATATTTCCTAGAAAACTCAGTAGAGCTTATGACTTTTACTACCGGTTTTGGGATATTGTATTGCACTCGGGATGTTTGGTTTACTATAGAAAATTTCAATTTCATGCTTAATAATTCCTCATGGTTAAATTCTGCCATTTATTTCAGTAAGTATTAGGCTTACCTAGTGTTAGCGACTAGGTGCCATCACGACATCTTACGGAGGGAAAATTGGGGTCGTGATAAGTTGGTATCAGAGCTCTAGGTTCATAGGTGCTACGAATCATAAGCGAGTTTAGTAGAGTCTTGCGGATCGGTACAGAGATATCTGTACTTATCTTCAAGAGGCAACCACACTATTATGATAGTTTTACTTCTTTCATTCATATCGTGCGAGTTTATTAATATTGGAGTTTGAGCCTTTGTCATTCTATTCTCTCATAGATGGTGAGGACACGGGCTGCTGTTACTGATGACGCTGTTCCTAGATCTGATGTATCTAGGGGCCGGATAGAGGCAGAGGCTGAGAAGGAGCATGTGTTACAGCTAGACCACCTGTCAGAGCAGCAGTTGAGGAGCCGTCAGTAGCTCTGATTGGGGGGCAGGTACCGGAGGCGTCTGTTGCTACCCCGGGACTTTAAGAAAAGTTAGCATAGTTCCTGAGCATGTTTGGCACATTGGCTCAGGCGAGGTTGATTCCTGTTGCACCAGCCACTTCACAGACCGGGGGAGGAGCTCAGACTCCCGCTGCCCATACCCCAAAGCAGCGAGTCCACGTTGGTCAGATTCCAGGTGTCATGCTGACACAACTTGGTTTCTCAGTTCAGCCCGTGGTTAGGGAAGCAACATCTAATAAGGAACAACTTAGACTTGCGAGGTTCAAGAAGTATTTCGCTCCTACCTTCAATGGTTTGGCTTCAGAGGATGCACATGGTGTCCTAGATGAGTGCCACCGTATTCTACGCACTATGGTATTGTGGAGACAAGTGTGGTTGCTTTTACTACGTTCCAGCTTAAGGGAGCGGCATATCAGTGATGGCGAGCATACAATTTGGGTAGCCCGACCGATGTAGCTTCACTTTTATGGACTCAGTTTTCAGAGATAGTCTTGAGAGAGTTTGTTCCCTAGACCCTTCGATATGCATGGCGTGCAAAGTTTGAGCAGCTACACTAGGGCACTATGTTAGTGTCAGAGTATGCCGTTAGATTCCGTGATTGTTTCAGACATGCACCTGCTTTGGTTTCTACAGTTAGAGAGCGAGCCCTCAGATTCATTGAGGGGCTCAGTCATGGTATCCGATTCAGCATAGCTCGGGAGTTAGAGACGGATGTTTTATTCTAGTAGGTGGTAGAAATCGCTAGCAAATTAGAGGGCATGTGGGTTCATGAGGGAGAGGTCAGTGAGGCTAAGAGGCCTCTTAGACTGGGAGGGTCTACTGGTCCCTATTTTGAAGGTAGGGTACGACATGATAGAGGTTTCGTGGGTCAGCCATTCCAGTTTGCACTTCAGGCTTCGCATGGTATTTCAGATACAAATAGGTCTCAAAGTACCCACACCGGATAACTTTCATATCCACGTCAGCGGAAGGGTTGCTTTGAATGTGAAAATACCAACCACACGGTGAGAGATTTTCCTAGACTCCGGACAGATGTGCCATAGCAGGGTATTCAGGCTATGAGTTCTGCCCCAGTTGCTGCTATCCCTGTACTGCCAGCTAGGGGTGTAGGTCAGACGGGTAGAGGGTGCCCAAGAGGGGGAGTCCCGGCCAGTTGATATGCTTTCCATGGAAGGGCTTAGATCGCTGCACCAGATGGTGTTGTTACAGGTATGGTTTCGATTTATATAGGAATTCTTATCTTGATTTGGTTCTGCTTATCGGGGCGAGTCCTCTTATTTTGCTTCACATATGGGTGAGTTTCATGATTTTGTACTATGCTTATGTGTTTACCCTGTTGGGAGATTTTGTAGTGGTAGCCCATGCCTATCATTTTGTTTTATTTACTATTGAGAGCTATGAGACTAGAAGTGACTTTCTGTTACTCATTACGGTAGGTTTTGATGTGATTTCTGGATGGTTGGTTATGATATGTGATTTAGTTGCTCTACCGTTATGGGAGTTCGTTACGTGTTGTGATTTTGTATCGTGAAATGTAATTAGTGGAAGGTTTGGTGGGACGATGTATATTCTACTTGTGATGTAGAGCTGAAGACAGGATCCTTGTGTTTTCATGCGATTTGATATGTTTGGACCGGGCTATGTGCCGCGGTGGATTTATATTAGGATGAGATCCTTGTGATTAGTTCATATGTTTTGATTTTCCCTTATAGATTCATAGTATGGTACTAATAGGGAGTTGTGCCGTCGGGTTTGTTTGATAGTTCTCTCATGCGTTTCTCTTCAATATTCAGTCATATTTGCATGGTGCTTATTGGGTTTTAGCTTGCAATGTGCGTGCCCAGGTGGAATTAGATGTGACATGTTGATTTAGGTGAATGGTTATGAGGTATTTATGTTTCTTGCATCATTGCCAGTGTTGTGAAGGTTTGGAACAAGGTTCTAGGTTATATGAGGTTAATTGTCGGTATTGGATTTGATTATGGGCAGCTATGGTGGCAAAGTTGTTGTTATGGGCATATGTGTGATGTCTTACATCATGTTGTTGTACCTTGTGGGTGTAGGCATGAGTTGTTGCAGCTAGTTGAGGTTGATACCGTGTGTTGATGTGGGAATTGGATCTTTGGGAAATGATCGGATAGTGAAATTTATTTCTAAGGCTTATTAGTGTGGGTTGGAGGAGAAATTTTCAGTGCAGATGGTGTTGTCGGTCCTTTGTGGATTGGGGTGACATGGCATCACCCCCAAGTATATGTACGGTAATGCCATTCAGTGATTTGATGACTTCGAAATGATTCTTGGCACATTCGAGGACGAACGTTGGTTTAAGAGGGGAGGATGTAACAACCCGACCGGTCGTTTTGAGAATTAGCAACCCGTTCGATGGCTTAAGGTTTCGATTAGCTTCGTATTATGTATTATGACTTACGTGTATGGTCGAGTTCAGATTTCGTATGATTCGACATTGAGTTGGAAGAAAGATTCTTGCTTTAGAAGCTTAAGTAGTAAGAGTTAACTGGAGTTTGACTTTTGTGTAAACAACCCCAGAATGGTATTTTGATGATTCTAATAGCTTCGTATGGTGATTTTGGACTCAGGCGTATGCCCGGATTTGGATTTGGAGGTCCGTATGTTGATTTGATACATTTTGGCGAAAATTGAAAAGGTGAAGTCTTGGAAAGTTAAGAGGTTTGACCGGAGTTGACTTTTTTTATATCGGGCTCGGATTACGATTCTGGTATTTGTAATAGCTCTGTTATGTCATTTGGGACTTTCATGCAAAATTTGACGTCGTTCCGGGTTGATTTGATATGATTCGGCGCAAGTTTAGAAGTTGAAAGTTCATTAGGTTCGATTTGAGACGAGATTTGTAGTTTTGATGTTGTTTTATGTGATTTGAGGCCTCGAGCAGGTCCGCGTTAAGTTATGGAACTTGTTGGTATGTTTAGTTGAGGTCCCGGGGGCCTCGAGTGAGATTCATATTGAATTTGGCCTTGTCGAACTGTAGAAATTTTGATGTCTGGTTTCCTTCTTCGCGTTCGCAGGCGATGTCTCGCGTTTGTGAAAGGTATCTGGGAGGCAGGTGAAGTTTGTTCTTCGCGTTTGCGAAGATGTCCACGCATTCGCGAATGTATAGGGAGTTTGTTCATCGCATTCGCGTAGGGGCTCTCGCGTTCGCGAAGAGAAATTTGGCAGCTGAGTATTTTGTGCTTCGCGAACGCAAGACACATTCCGCATTCGCGAAGAAGGGTATTTGGGCAGCAGCTATTAATTTCAAAATTAAGGGTTTGAACCCATTTTTCATATTTTGAGCTAGAGACCTCGGATTTGGGCGATTCTTGAAGGGAATTTCAAGGAGTTGATTGGGGTAGTGATTCTAACTCGGATTTGGTTGTTATACATGAATCTAACATTGTTTTCATCATTTAATTAGCGATTTGGGTTGGAAATTTGGGAAACATTTATGAAACTTCTTAGGCTACATTTTGGGGATTTGAAAGGCGATTTGATATCGGAATTTGATAATTTTGGTATGGTTGGACTCGTATCAGAGTGGGTGTTCGGATTTTGTAATTTTTATCAGGTTCCGAGGTGCGGGCCCGGGGCTGACTTTTTGAGTTGACTTATTATTGTTCTTTCAAGATCAAAGCATTATTATACGGAATCATATTCTATAATTTTTATTCATGGTGTTAAGTTATTATGGCTAGATTTGAGTCGTCCGGAGGTTGTTTCACACGAGAAGGTCATTTTAGAGTGTCGGTCTAGCTTCTTCGAGGTAAGTATCTTGCCTAACTTTGGGGGGGGGGGAGGGGGACTATCCCTTAGGATTTGAGTCATTTGTGCTAATTGTGTCATGTGAAGGCCGTGTACATGAGGTGACGAGTACGTACTCGGGTTTTGTTTGTGGGAATTTGACCGTTTAAGGCTCGTAGGTCCTTACGTTCATTAAATATGAAGTTTGCTTATCATGTTAAATTCTACATATACTAAATTCACCCTTATGTTTCTTATTTGGAGTTGATTGATTCATGATCTACCCTTGTTGCCAAATAAACTCTTATATGCCTTAATTGAAGTTATTGTTATCTCTTCCGTAATTGCTTAACCTTAATTGAAGTTTTTGTTACCTCTTTCATTGTTGACTTATCCTTATTTGGAATCATTTATTCATGCTATCTCTCTTATCGTCGAGTTGTACTTATGTGAAATCATTGTTACATGGTATCCCTTCAATTGTTGAGCTACTCTTATGGATATCGTCGTTACACATTATCTTTTCCCTTGTTGAGCTATTCTTGTTGAAACCATTATTACATGTTGTGTCTTTTATTGTGAGATTGTTCTTCCATTTCTTTGTACTATGTAATTCTTGTGTTGATTTACTTGTCTTATTCCCATGTCATTGTTGTTGTTATTGTACTCAGTGTTGTTGAGCCAAGGGCTATGCGTAGTTGTGGTATTGAAATTATTTTGAGGAAGATTTGTGGTATATGGTCACATGTGGTGAAAGACATTATATTGTGTTGTTATGTTTTTGGCACACGTTGTATTGTTGAGAGAATTGTCAGGGTGTTCGCATGTTAGTTGTCTGTGCTATTATTATTATTATTGATATTTGCGCATGCGGCGTGACAAGGTGGACTATATATGTGGGTTTGCACATATGGCAACACAAGGTGGAAATATTATTATGCACGTGACGTGAGACAATGTGGGAATTTACTTTATTATTGCGCACGTGGAAAGACAAGGTGGGTTATGTCGGAAAAGATTTGTGATGACTTATGATGGCCTCGGGCAATTGTTATTGATGATACTTGTGTGGCGGTATGCCTACCTTGTGTGAGTTATACATTGTACATTTTGTGGTGATTGTTTCCTATGTGCCATTCATTATATCTACTCTTACTTGTTGACTTGAGTTGTGATCGAACACTTGCACAAGCATACACATAACTAATCACCCATATTGGTTTAAGAAGAAGAACCCTGATGTTATTGACCATTTACATGTACTCTCGTTTACTTGCCTTTGTGTGAGAGTTATCCTATTGGCACGTGAGTTGTCCGTGCGGTCATGAATCATTGTTATTGTTAGCATGTGAGTCGTCTGTACAGATATGAGATATTGTCACTCCTTTCGCACGTGAGTTGTCCATGCGGTTATGAATTGTAATGTGGGCACAAGATACCAAGTGATTAGAGTTTATGAATTGGGACCCGTGAAATGTGACTATGAGGTGAAGTACCTCGTGGAAAATGCTTGAACAAATCTTATGTTGAAGCGGTTGCTCTTATTTAGTTGTTACTTGTTTTCTTTATGGGGTTTCACCGGACATAAACTGTGTTCAGCATACTCCACGGCATTTCTACCTGTTTATTCCATATTGCTAATTGTTGTTTCTAGTGTACTATTATGAGTATAGTTTAGTTATCTTACCATGCTTAGTTTTATATTAACGTCGTTTTTCTATTAGTTTCACATTCATACTTGTACGGGTTGTAAAGTCTAACAGGTCTCTTAACCGTTCCTCGTCACTAATCCACCGAGGTTAGTCTTGATACTTACTGGGTACCACTGTACTGTACTCATGCTATGCTTTCTGCACATGTTTTTGTGCAAATCCAGGTACTTCGAAGTGGGTTGATCACTAGCTAGTTGTTCGAGTTGTGCTGTGGAGACTCAATGTATACTTGTCGTCATGTTCGCAGGCCCCGGAGTCACCTTCTAGTTTTGTACTTGTACTATTTATTTTTATTCCGAAAAAGTTGTACTTACGGATTTTTTCTAGAAAACTCAGTAAAGCTTATGACTTGTACTGCCGGTTTTAGGATATTGTATTGCACTCGGGATGTTTGGTTTACTATAGAAATTTCAGTTCCATGCTTAATAATTATTTCTGGTTAAATTCTGTTATTTAATTCAGTAAGTGTTTGGCTTACCTAGTCTTAGCGACTAGGTACCATCATGACATCCTACGGAGGGAAAATTGGAGTCATGCCAGTAACGATAAAAAGTGTCACTTCCTCATCTTGGCCGATTTGGTGTGATCGCGTCGTTACCTTATATTTTTCTCTCATCTTTCCCTTCCTTATTATTAAATAATATTATTTTATCTTTTATCCTACATTTTATATAATACTTTTACCTCGTACCTTAATTTTTCTTTATAACATTGCAAGTTTATTTTTCATATTGTTGGTGTATGACATCATGAAACGACGGTAATATAATCTATCCGAACATTGTATGTATTTTAACGATTCAATACAATAGAATACTATACAATACATTATAAAGCGATATACAGTCAAACCTCTCTATAACAACTTCGTTTATTCCGATATTTTTTTTTATTTTTATAGTGAATTATTATTATACACCTATAACAACATTTGAGGTTTAAATACGTTTTGGCCGTTATAGATCAAAGTTATCCAAAAATCAACTATTACGTCATATATAAAAGATAAGAAAATTATTCAAATTTAAAATCTCAAAAGATATGCATATTTCACTTGTTAAATATTGAACAAAGCTAATACATTAATAATAAATTTATAACTAAACGTATAAAGATATAAACTCTAAGGCACACACTTTAAAGCTACTTAGGAAAATAAATTCTTTCAAGATTAATGGAATAACTTTGTGATTATAGTTTGTTTCGTAGATCTCGTTATCTTATTAGCGATATAACTCTTGAATTGGCGAATATTTTTGTCCAAATTTTATTAAAAAAATATCCAATAGATTTTCCTTGAAGATATTCTAAGAGCTTAATAGTTAATTCTTCTATCTAAATATTTTTTGGTATTTGTCCAATGGAAAAGATATCATGTGCAAATCTTGAAATCTTATGTCTTATGCAAAATAGAAACTTTGTTCAATGAAAAAGATTGTGCACATTGTTTTAGAATTATTATTAGTAATCTTAAAGATTCTATATGTCTGTTATAGGGGGTAATTTTACAAGGAGTGTTCTGCTATAAATATGGTTGTTGTTGTTATAGGCAAAAAGCTGTTATAAAAAGGTAAAATATAACTTAAAAAATTGGTTATGAAGAAAACTTAATTTTTATAGTGAATGACTGTTATATAGGGATGTTATTATAAAGATGTCTGACTTATAACAACCTTCCAAACAAGCCGTTAGAGTCCAAGAAAAGAACAAATACTGGAATCGGCTAACCTAAAGGATTTTACATTTTGATAACGGTGTGCACTCTTGCGATAATTTTTTTTATCATTAGTTATTAGTCCCCCTTTTTATTTTGCGTGACTATGAAATGCATTTTCCGTTTCTTCCGTTTTAACATTTGCATTTGTCATCAAACCTCAGAACATGAATAACCTTGGAGCAAATAAGAATTAGTGAGGACAGGACAATCTATTCCTACAACGAAAAACCTTATAGGTAATATATAACCAAAAGAAAAGAAAAACGGATAATTAATCTTGAACTTATGAAAAGAAAATATTGAAATTAGAACCAAGATACAAAAACTTAACCAATATAAGTATAAGTGGTACTTTATACTTAAAAGAATAGAATAGAGAAGCCGGTTTTCGAAATTGTTGCCTTACTTAGCAAGTACATCCAAAATCACGTGCCGGCCCTGCTATGGCTTATTTACCTTTTACATTGTACTGGCAAAGTAGTTACTAATCCGATTAAATTAACATATTTTGCTCCCAATTATAATACGAAATAAAGCTCCAGTCATTGATACTAGAGTTCGAAATTTTGACAAATGGTATCCTAGTAAGCTGTTGCGATCAAATACACTCACGTAAGTATATGTGGTCGTCAAGTAATAGAGTAGTGGGTAGAGTATTGTTCCCACGAATACTTATGATTAATTTTTGACTGATTCAAATTCAAACAACTTATCGATTCAAGAGATTTCTCACAAAATATGTAATTGACTAATTTACTATCTAAAAACTATCAAGCAATGAAATAACTAGAAATCAACTACAACACTCAATTTCGGATAACAATCAGTAGGGGGATATTCCAGGATCATAGGCTAGCTAACAATCATGTTGCGTTCTTGGCTTAAAATGACTAATTGATTTATCTGGATTGTTGATCGACATGGTTAATATTACTCATAAGAATATGTCGAGTTCTTACTCACCTATTCAAGCTAACTTAATGCTTATATGTCTATGGAATTAAGATTAATAAGAATGCATTTACACTTCCTGTATTTCAACCAAGCAAGACAATTAGGTATATTTCTATCGTAATTGCGAATCTGTTCCCCGATGCCCGGGTTCCAGAAATTACTCTATTTAATTCTATATGTAATCTAGAATTATCACTTTCGAGTTTAATTCTAGATTCGTAGATAGTAATTCATTGTTAGCTACTCAACAAAATAATTAAAAAAAAGAATTAAATAAACAACTCAATATGAAAAAATTAAATTTGTCAATTCAAACTTCAAACGTCAACATTCATATAGCACCCATGACCCCAGAATAATAGGGTTCTTAGCCACGCATGTTCATGGTAATAATCTCAAGCAATTCCCAAGAATACATAAAAATCAATAAAAGAAGGAAAAAGTAAGAACTCAAGACGAATTCCGTGGTTTACAAGCTTTGTAATGGCTTTTCTCCGCTTCACAATGTGGTAGATAGCCTAAAAGAGGCGTTTTTGGCTTATATATTGCGTACAAAAGTCGTGGGCCAAAGTTTTCCTTCTCCTAATCCGACCCAGCTTTAGGGATTGATGTTGGGGTGGATGCTTCGCATCCACCTCAACTTCCACTTCTTCAACTTCGCATGCTAGGGTGGATGCTTCGCATCCACCCTTTATTCCTCCATCTCTATTGTGCCCAGGTGCGGATGCTAAGGCAGATGCCTTGGCCAGACTTCACTACTAAGGGAGCAAAAAAATATGATTTTTCCTAGGTCGCATCCAATCCCTTCTCCTATAGCTAGAGCACATTTTCTTCATACTTTTGCACTCCAAACACCCTAAATCATCACACACAACTTAATTAGTCAAAATATCAATAATCAACCTATGTTGGGTATTTTAAAGATCAAATAACAACAAAAAGTGGTTAAAACGTGAGTGAAGTAACATTATAACATATAGAAATATGCCCAGCATCATAAACTATGTTGGAATTTTCAAAATCTATCAAATTATGAACCTTCAATAGTATAAAATCCAAACTCCATGAACGATTCCTGATTTTTTTACCTTTACTAGTGCAAAATCCAGGAAAATCTAAGAACTATTCATGATTTTTGGATTCACATTATATTTCAGCAATTTTTAACCTTTAAATACAAAATCTAGAAAACATTACTGATTTTAAACCTTTACTAATGCAATATCCAGTAAAATCTGGGATCAATTCATATTTTTTAAATTCATATTATACTTCAACAATTTTAATCTTCAAATACAAAATCCAGAAAAAATTACTAATTTTTGAACCTTAACTAGTATAAAATCCAGGAACGATTTATGATTTTTAAATTCACATGATACTTCAACAATTTTTAACCTTAACTAGTGCAAAATCCAGGAACGGTTCATGATTTTTAAATTCACATTATACTTCAGCAATTTTTAACCTTTAAATATAAAATCAACGAAAAATTACTAATTTTTGAACCTTTACTAGTACAAAATCTAGGAAAATTCATGAACAATTTATGATTTTTGAATTCACATTATATTTCAACAATTGAGAGTTACTGCTTCAGCCCATTCAAACTCCAGGAACAATTACTGAATTTTAAACTTATAAATATTCAAAGTCCATAAATTGTTCCTAGAAGTGTTTCGAGTTTTAGATAGGGGTATTTTTGTCCAGACTTGTATTTTCGCATTAATGAGTGCCTATTTTACTATGACAATTTATAATACAACTAAACTCTAATAGCCGACTTAAAAAATAGCTATTATCGATTTCTAACAAAAATACGTGCATACCTCCATAGGCTACGTTTTACTTATTTTTATGTTGTTTTAATTTTTATTGTTTCGATTAGGAGTTCGTATTCCTTCATAGTGCCTTCATAGGTGAAATAAAATATTTAATAGGATGATCTTGGTAAATAATCACTTTTTAGGTCGGCTATTAGAGTGTAGCCATATTTTGAATTTCATTGACAAAGTAACTACTTATTAATGCAAAAATATAAGTTTCAACAAAAATACCACTATCTAAAAATACGAAATAACTCCAGGAAAGTCTACTGAACTTTGAATATTTATAAGTTCAAAATTCAGGAATTATTTGTAATGACCCGACTGGTCGTTTTGAGCAATTTCGTCTAGTTCGGCATTTTGAGGTCATGAGTAGCTTCACCTAGTATATTATGTCTTGCATGCATCATCGGCTCGAGTTTTTGAGTGGTTCGTAAATATTTTTTTGGAGTGTCTCTCATTTGAAAAGCTCGAAGTTGAAAGAATTGACCAAGATTTGACATTTGAGTATTTGACCTCGGATCAGAGTTTTGATGGTTTCATAGATCTGAATGATAGTTTTGGACTTGTGCGTATGCCCGAATTTATATTTGGATGTTTCTAGGGAGTTTCGGCATCATTTGGCGAAATTAAAGTTAGCAATTTTAAGGTTTAGACTTTTCCTAGGTTTGACCATGGTTTGACTGAACTCCTCCTCGTTCGCTTTAGTGATGCCCTGTCCGCTTTTGCGGGATTCGCATTTGCGCACCCCATGTCATAAATACGACATCTGCAGCCTGCATATAGCTGAGTAATTCCGAGAGTTAGCTTTATTTTGATATATTTTGAACCGTAGCCTCGATGGGAGAAAATTTTGTGGAAGACGTTTCCTACCAAACTATCGGGTTAGTAATTTTAATCAACTTTCAATTATATTTCGTGATTATACATTAAATTTAACATCAAATTCATGAGAATCTAAGAGAAAAATTTGGAGATTTTTGTCAAAGCTTTAAAAAATAAAAGTTTGGGATTTGAAAGTCGAATTGAACTCGGATTTAGAAATAAAACATGCATATGGACTCATGCGGCTATGGGTAGTCAAGACCTACCCTTGGACCCGAGTTTTGATCGGACGGGCCCGAGATTGACTTTTGTTGACTCTTTAGAAGTTGTATAAACATCACAGCTTTATTAATTGAAATTGTTTTCTCTTGCATTGTGTGATATATTTAAGTCGTCTTTGGCTAGATTGAGCCGAGAGGTGAATTTGTAAAGGAAAAGCTAATTTAAGTATTGAGTTGGCCGAATTGAGGTAAGTGTCTTGCCTAACTTTGTTGAGGGAATTGTTTTTACTAATTGCCATTGTTTGCTACATGCGGGGGTGATGCATATATGAGGTGACGAGCGTATATGCATGTGCCAGGGTTAATCATGCTCGGGGGTAAATTATACGATTAATTGTGCCTTGTAAAATTTTGTGACATTCTCGTTTCATATCCTACTTGACTTCTAGATTACCAAGAATATGAAATTAAATGCTAGGAACCAAGATTTAGCTTAGTATAACTTGATTAAAATTTGACGGATTTTTGTGAAACCATTGATGTGTTAAATTCGTTCATTAGTATGTTTAATCGTTAATACATCGCTTCGATCGTTATTTTTGAGATATTGAATTCTATACTTGAGTTAAAGATCATTTTTGAGACTTATCGAAATACTTAAATAATAAGGTACTTGAAGTTTATTGAATTGTTATTGGCTTGAAAGCTGTGATTGATGTTTATTTGGAATATTCACTTAAACACTCTCCTTGATGTTATTCACGCTTCCTACCTTGCTTGTCATTGGTATACATATGCTTGGTGAGGAAAAGCCTAAAGCACAAAGGGTGATACCATGCCATTGCATATACATTATCATGTGAGGAAGAGTGTAAAGCACGATGGGTGATGTTGTGCCATTTAACATACATTATCATTTGAGGATGAAAGTAAAAGCACGAAGGGTGATGCCGTGCCATTTCACTTACATTATCATGATCTCATTTATATTAACATGTGAGGATGAGTGTAAAATCACGAAGGGTGATATCGTGCCATTTCATTTATATTATCATGCTTTTATATTATCATGGGTTCATGGCATGAAGGGTGTTTCTGTGCAGGCGAGGATGAGGGACATGCATTATGTTATGATATCCTTTCTTTGTGTATACGTTCACGCCTTTACCTTGAGTTGTTAATATTGTACCTATGTTTTTTATGGGACTTGTCGTTGTTGTTCTATTTTTGTTGTCTATCTCAATTGTTGTTGTGTTACCCATGTCTTCAATTTGTTTAACTTGCAAATATTATGTTTTCTCTTTTGTTGTTATATCTATATCCATGTCGTTCCTCATTTGTTGCACTTTCGTATAAGCTTTCTATCATATTAGTTATTTATGCCTTCTAGTTGTTAGCACATAAACATCATGCTTTCCCTCTTGTTTATTATATCTGCACCTAGGCCTTCTACTATGCTAGTTAGTAAAATTTACAATCTTCTTTCCTAATTGTTGTCGTTATTTCTATGCCTTTTACTTAGTCTGTTACCGTTGACCATATGTACTGCCTTGTTCGTTATTACAACCTGTGTATTTTTCACTTTGTCATTACTGTTATTGGTATTTTTTTCACCTGATTGGTACTGTTATACGTATATTTGGTGAGGGTGAGATAAATGCACGAAGGGTATTGCCGTGCCATTGACTTGATACCTTAAGTATGTTTCTCACACTGTGAAAGTTATGGAGTTACTATCGTGGTTTATTGGTTATCACTCTAAGGAAAGGATTAGTCGAGATATTAGGAAATATTAAATTGTGATCTCTTCTAGTACTTACTTATTGCTTCGCATATTCATTTCGTGTACTCTTTTCTGTTATATTGTAGTATTATTCTATTGCTAGTTTATTGTACAGGTTATATCAGTGAGTATCTTTTAACTAAAAGGCCTCGTCACTACTTCACCAAGTCAGTCAAAATACTTACTGAGTACATGGAGTCGGTTGTACTCATAGTACACTTCTATACCTTGCGTGCGGATTTTGGAGCGGAGCTGCGGTGGATGACGAGGGCTGACTCTGAAGATGTTCATGCCTTCCGGATGTGGCTACCACTTGTCCCTAGGTAGTTCTAGAGTTGAATTCTATTTATGTACATTTCAAACAGAAGTTGTATTTATTTCATATCCATTTTTTTCAATAATCCAGTCTTAGTAGTTCATGTCTTGTACTACCAGTCCTTGGGTTATTGTTAATCCAGAAATATCAATTATTGATCACATTGATTTTATTAGAATTATGTTAACTGTTAATCGGCTGACCTAACGGGTCGGGTTAGGTGTTATCACGATCTGTAGATTTTGGGTCGTGGCATTATTCCTCAAGGCTAAATATTTTCGCAACTCTAACTTTCTTAGTGCGGGCGAGGGATCAAATCCTAGCTTTATCTGGCGTTCTCTCTGTGCAGCGAAATATCTCCTTCAAAAGGGGTGCGTGAAAAGGATTGGAAATGGGCTTGATACACGGATCTACCATGATCCATGGCTACCAACGTAGCAATCCATGTTTATACAAAGTATTCCAGATGATGAGTCCACGAATCTTTGTGTGGCGGACTTGATAGATGAATATACAAAAATATGGAATCTACAACTCTTGGAAACCCTCTTTACTGTCGAGGAGATAAATTGTATCAAACACATTCCTCGGGGATTAAATCTCCGTGATGATATTTGGATGTGGAGGTTAGATAGAAAAGGAAATTGTACTGTTAAGAGTGGCTACTTGGTGCTACAAAATAATAATCTTCCTAGTTGGAATAAACTCTGGACTTTAAAAATGCCACCAAAGGTTTCAAAATTTGCTCTGCGGCCATTGAAAGGAGTTTTACCAACTGGTGAAAATTTATTCTCTAGAAAGGTTCTTCAAAGCAATATTTGTCCAGCATGCCTTCAATATGCCGAATCTATCATGCACTGTTTAGTCATGTGCGATGCGGCAAAACTAGTATGGCTTAAATCTTCTATCGGGTGGCGGCCAGTGGGAACCTCGTTCATGGAATGGTTCACGGCGCTAGTAGCAGCTGTCACGAGTGAAAAACTGCAGGAGGATATCATGCTTCTATGGGAGATGGAATGCCCGCAACAATTTGGTTTGGAATGGCAAAACTATACGGCCAGAGACTATCATTCTTAGAGCCAGTCATTCCTGGAAAGAATGGACTTTGGTGCTATCTGATGATTATATTTATTCTGTGGCTGGGCCAGAATTTGTTGTTAAGTGGTTTCTCCCTGATCCGGGTACGCTGAATGCAACATTGACGCTTCCTATGATATTAACTCTGGAAGGGCATGGGCTAGTATGTTGATTCGCGACACTCATGAAAATTTTGTTCGAGGATTTAGTACTCCATTGAAAGCTTCACATGATGCAGTAAGTGCTAAAATTCTAACAGTTCGTAAAGCCTTGAGTTTGTTGAAAATGCAGCATCACAGATCTCCTATTACTATTGAGATGGTTTGTCTTTTGGCCAAGCAAGCTTGGGAAAGATCCGATACTGGCAACTCTTTAATTTGATATTATTGTGCAAGATTGTAAAGTTTTCATGTGCGACTTTACATCTATTTATTTGTCTTTTGTTAAAAGGTCAGCGAACCAGTGTGCCCATATGTTAGCTAGGGTCGTGAGTTCTATGTCTAATGTGATGGAATGGATTGTGCATCCCCCATCTTTGATTCATGATGTACTCATTTCCGATATGAATAATACCTGAGATGCATACTTTTTTTCAAAAAGAAAAAGTCATGACAAATTAAATTTATAGGGTTTCATGTTATATTCAACTTAATTATTATTAGGATAACTCACAAGCTTTTTCCTTTTGGCCAGACTTTGTACTTGTCAAGTTTTCATCAAACTCTACTAGATTGGCATGATTTTATGTTATCGGCATTCGATTTATTTATTAAATTATTCATCAAAATTTATCCGATTAATATAATTTATTTGTGTTGTTCAATAAAGTGTTCTTCAAAATTTAAATTCTAATTTCTATCAAACCGCCCCAAATATACTCCAAAAGATCTCAGTTTCTAAACAAACCCTCCAAATACCAACATAACTCATTCCCAATCACTAGTTTAATCAAATAACATAAAATCAAGAAAATCCATTTTGTCTTATTCATTGCTTTCTAAGGACCAATAATAAAATTTTGAGATTTTAAATCAAATCGGTAAATTAGTGTTTGAAATACAAAGTTAAGTATAAATTATTAATATTTAAAAAATTTCAATAATAATGATTAATTATTAACCTCCAATTTTACCAAACAAGAATTTAAAGCTTCTGAAATTAAAGAACTATGGTGTTCTTGGTGAAACATACTAATGCAAATCATATAATACAAAAAAAATTATTTTTTACAATAAAATAAAACATAAAATAATATTAAAAGATCAGTCCTTCAGGAGGACAATATGTAGTGGTATCAATGGTTCGGCTCAGTCAATTATTCTAACAGTTTTGTAGCATACTAATATTTCGATTACTCTATTTTGTATAACCAAACTTAAACTTTTGAAACTGTCCCAATCATCTATGTTTCCTTCAATATCGATACGGTTCGGTTAATTTTTATTTTTTTAAAATATCATATAAGAGTCACTAGTAAAAATTAGAATGTGATAACATGCAAACTTGCACATCGTTAGTAGAAGTTAAAATGCGATAACATGTGAACTTGCATAAGACTTAAGCAAAACTCTCTAGACATTTTTACTTTTTATAAGGTGATGAATCGAGAAAAAATAAAAAATGGCCAGAATAAAGATTCATCCTACTATTCTAGAACAACGTAAAGAAAATTAAGTAAAGGAAAGAAAATATAAATGACACAAGAAAGATATTAGGCATGTTGGGTTTGCTATAATTCTATATTTTTAGTGCATTGATTACCTTAAAATTTGGTATTTTGATATTAATATGTGCGACGTTTGAGCTTAATTAAGTTGTTTTATGTGTAGAATCATTAGAATGTAAAGACAAGTAAAGGTTGCACAAAAAGATGACAAAAATACGAGAAACAATGACGTAAAGGCAAAAAAGCAAAACCATGAGCCAGATCAAGAGTTGCCTGGCTTAAGGCCACTAAAAGATCACGCTAGGCCTGGCCTCATGAGGCTCCAGGCGCGCCCCAAACTTGGCCTCGTGAGGTCAGGTGCCTAGTAACCCACAGTCCGTGAATTAAATATTTTCTACTGGATTTTAGACTTGGAGACTCCGATCTTAGTCTATAAATACTTCCTCAGCGTGATTAGTGAGGGGGTTGGATAATATTTGGAGGCAAAAGCACCGTGTGGAACAACTTCGGAGGGAAATATCATAGATTTCTTCATCCTTTCATCCTTTCTTTGTTATTTGTTAATGCGAAATACTTGAACAACTGTTACTACGAACATGAGTGGCTAAGCACTATATTTTTTAGGGTTGTGATTGACATAAATATTTATGTTTATTAATTACATCTTTGTCAATTTGAATTATCATCTCACGGTTATTACATTAATTCTTGTTTTAACTTGTAAATTATTGTAAATACCGATTCACCCCACTATCTATGCTATGCTTGAAAACGACATGCTTAGATTAGAGTAAAATTAAATAAAGCTTGTTTCTGAACCCATTTTGCAGATAGGATAGGAATATATCTAACAATCTTGCTTAGTTTAGTGTCGTATTACATGCGTTCATGATAGATTCAATACTGTATGAATATAGGTATAATGACTCGGTCGGTCATTTTGAGAATTTGCATTCAGTTCAGTAGTTTGAGGTCATGAGTAGCTTCATATAGTGTATTATGACTTGTGTGTCTCGTCGATTTTGATTTTCGAGTCGTTCGGGATTTATTTGGAAGAATGATTCTCAATATGGAAACTTTAAGTTTGAAGAATTGACCAAGTTTGACTTTTGTGTATGTGACCTCAGATCGGAGTTTTGAGGGCTCCGTTAGGTCTGGACGGTGATTTTAGACTTGGGCATATGCCCGGATTTGCATTTAGATGTTTCTAGAAGGTTTTGGCCTTAATTGGCAAAGATTGGCAATTTGACTATTTGGAAGTTCATAAGTTTGACTGATAGTTGACTTTGGTGATACCGTATTCGGATTATTTTTTCGGAAGTTGGAATATGTTCGTTATGTCATTTAGAACTTGTGTGCAAAAATTGAGGTGATTTTGAGTTATTTAGATGTGTTCGGCATAAGTATGAAAGTTGGAAATTTGAAATAGTTTATTAAGATTGATTTGAGGTGAAATTCATGGTTTTGATATTGTTATGTGTGACTGAGGCCACGAGTAGGTCCGCGTTATATTTTAAGACTTGTTAGTATGTTCGGACGGAGTCCCGAGGAGCTCGGGTGAGTTTCATATCATTTTAATATTTTTGGGCAGACCTGGTTCTAGTTATTCGCTTCTGCAAGGTTTGAGTCACTTCTGCGAGGACTCACTTGATTGCTTAAAGAGATGTGGGTTATTTCTTGAGGTGTTTGTGTGTTAACAAAGTACAAGTCATTCGGGGCATTTTGGTGGTGCATTGTAGATTAGAGCAGAGTGGATGACTCTTGAGAAAGTTCTAATGAGTTCATGAATCATATATGGTACTTGAAGATTTCCTGAATTTGCATGGCTGAGATTTGAGATTTACATTGAATGGTATCGGGACTTGCGGTATTTCTGTATCATTAGTGATTCTACATTTCGGTATAAGAAAAGTTAAACAAAAAGCTTTATATTCACAGAAGGTATCCTCAGAATGGGTATCCCTATTGCGACATTATTGGGTACTTCAGAGGGAATATAGTGGCCTATGGGTCTTAAGACGACGTGGTTTCATGCTAGCATCTCTCGTGGTGAGCTTTGGGTTAAGGATCGTAGTATACTAGCAAGGAGAAGTGTTAACTTGAAGGAAAGTCGAGAGGAATTCAAAGAAATGGGTCATCTTGGTAGTGATTCGGTTTGGCATGGTAATAGATACGATCGATTCGTTTGGTTCTTTTGGTATGGTGAGGCTTTGTAGGTGTGTTGTGGCAATGTTGTTGGGTTTGGCGATCTGCGTAACTTGGTTGAGTTAGAGGGATTCAATTCTGAGGGCTTGGCTATATGTAAATGGGTTTCAAAGAGTTCTCGACGGTTTCGACCAAGGGTTGGGCCGGAAGTTTTTCTACAGGCATGGGGAGTTTGTTGCGGGTAGTGATTTTCTCTTAGATGCGGGTCAGGTATAAGGTTTCTGGATGACGGAATGTGTATCTTGCTTGTGATTCAAAGTTGATAATGGGGATTCTCGCATGTTCATATGATGGCATGATAGATGTGGTACGACGTGTGGGGTTGAGGTTTACATGTACGAGGTTGAGATTCCGTTCGAAGGGAAGGTCATGAGTTCTAGACAGCATGGACAATTTCAAATTCTTAGAAGAATGCTAGTACTATTTGATACTACCTGAGAAGAGTTTACATTTCAAAAAGTCGCATTATGTTTTAACTTGTGGATGCTCTACTGGTATTACGGTAATCGCCTGCTGATATTCATATTTTGCTCTGTGGCATAGAAGAATTATGAAAGTATTTCTCGTGAGATGATTATGTATGATGGATGTGTCAGTCACTTGAGTGGTCGAGTTGGGTAGGATATGGTAATTCTAGTATTCTAATGATTTGGAGACTGGAGTTCTCAGAGGCAGATTGTTTCTTGATTGCGGACTGTGAAGGTATGGCCAAAGTTAAACAACTGATAGTACGTGTTATGTTTAGGTTATTGTGGACTTTTGGAGTGTTATGTATCTATTTGTAAATGACCTGAGTTGATTTGGGGTCCCGTTGGTAGGCCTTATGAGGATGTGTATACTACACGGGGTCGAATGTTTTAACTCAACACGGCTATTATTTAGGGATGTGTCTTCTGGTCAGAGTTGGTCTTATTCGTGTCTGATATGTTCCATGTATTACTCTTCTATGCTACAATGGGTTGTGATATTGTTGGCTATTTACACACATGATGCGAATCTGTTTGAGCCCTGTGGCGGATTTCGAGCGAGATGGCTTTTGGGGTGCTGAACAGTTGATTGCGCCTTGGTTAAAGTCTTCCTGTTTATGGTATATTATGCTATTCGTTTCTCCATGGTTACGGTCATGCACTTCGCGTATTTGTTGTTGGCATGCATATGGTGGTTGACTGTGAGCATCATGGCTCGAGATATTCCATGTGGACCGGTGTTTGGATTGGGTCACACTTCGCAGTGGAGTTTTGCTGGAAAATGATCCTTGTGCTTGTTTTGTGTATTTTGTTCCTCCTTTATGTGATAGGTTCATAACATTGCGCTTCGTGGTGATATCTGTTGAGCTTGCAAGAAGGTTCCCTCATTTGTTTCTCTTTCCATCGTTGGGTGCATTAGAGTTGTTGCTTGTTTGGTGCACGGATTGCACGGTATATGGCTTGAGGTGGTAGTGTTGTGGCATGTCGATCGAGCAGCTTGTACTGGACAAGATTTGGTTATTGGACCTGGAATGAGTGCTACCAGATTTGATTAAGGTATGTTAGAAAGAATAACGTCACTAGTCAGCTTAGAATATTGCTATGGTTCTTATCGAGTGAGAGAGATCTATGACTTGTTGATCTGATGAGTGGTTATGAGTTTCTACGTATGTCATTCATCAATGGCAGTATATGGAGGTTCGGAACAAAGATTTAGTTGATATGAGGTTTGTTACCGGTACCAGATTTATTATTGAGCAGCTATTATGGTCGAAAATTATTGCTATGAGTATTTGAATTATGCGGTATATCATGTAATTATGTCTTGGAATATGTTTATGAATTTATACAGCTTGTTAGACTTATACATTATATAGATGAAAGAATCGGGTCTTATAATAAGTTTCAAATGTTGGGGATTTGGGTTCTAAGGTTTATGGACTAAGGTTGAAATAAGGATCTTCAGTTAGGTTGTATTGTCGGGCTTATATGGATTGGGGTGACGTGGGATCACCCACGGTTATGTGTATGGTGAGGTTATACGATGATTTGATGGCTTTGGAACGACTCTTGGCATATTCGAGGACGAACACATGTTTAAGTGGGGGAGAATATAATGACCCGATCTGTCATTTTGAGCATTTGCATTCAGTTCGCTGGTTTGAGTTCATGAGTAGCTTCATGTGGTGTATTATGACTTGTCTGTATTGACTATTTTGGTTTTCAAGTGGTTCGGGATTTATATGAAAGAATGATTTTCAATTTAGAAACTTTAAATTGGAAGAGTTGGCCACATTTGACTTTTATGTATGTGTCCTCGGATCGAAGTTTTGACGGTTCTGTTATGTCTGGATGGTGATTTAGGACTTGGGCGTATGCCCGGATTTGTATTTGGATGTTTCTAGAAGGTTTTGGCCATAATTGGCGAAGGTTGGCAATTGAAGGTTTGAAAGTTCGTAGGTTTGACCGGTAGTTGACTTTGATGATACCGGATTAAGATTGTTGTTCCGGATGTTGTAATATGTTCATTATATCATTTGAAACTTTTGTGCAAAAATTGAGGTAATTCCGAGTTGTTTAGATGTGTTTTACGTAAGTATGGAAGTTGGAAATTTAAAATAGTTCATTAAACTTGATTTGAGGTGTGATTCATGATTTTGATATCGTTATGGGTGATTTGTGGCCTCGAGTAGGTCTGATTTATGTTTTGAGAATTGTTAGTATGTTCGGATAGAGTCCCAAGGTGCTAGGGAGAGTTTCAGATCATTTTTATGTTTATGGGCAAACCTGGTTCTAGTGTTTCGCGTCTGCGCATGTTGGAATGCAGATGCGAATATCGCTTCTACGTGGTTTGGGTCGCCTCTGCAAGGTTGTGGCATGGTTAGGTGTTTCGCTTCTGTGGGTGAGCGAATGCAGGTACGCGGTCGCATCGGCAGTATAAGGATCACAGATGCAAGAATGATGCTTGAGGTGAGTGTCCGCATCTACGATAGTAATTGAGATTCTGCAGGGTCGCATATGCGGTATCTTTTGCTCAAGTGCGGCTTTTGGTCTAGTAAGTTGAAGTCGCGGGTGTGAGATTGTGGCTTGTAAATATGAGCACGCATGTGTGTGTCTTGTCCACAAATGCAGAAATCCCTAGGCAAAAGCTTATATTTTGAGGGTTTTGTTCATTTTATCACATTTTGAGTTTAGAGCTCGGATTTGGGTAATTTTGGAGGGGATTTCCACGATTTGGATTGGGATAGTATTTTGACTCAGATTTGATTATGTGACACCCTAGACTTATCCCACATCGACAAAATACGGGAAAGATACTGGGTATATAAGTAAACAAGCCTTAGACCCTAGAGACGTATTTTAAACCTGTGAGGGCCTAGGCCTAGAGCGAAAAAGATCACTAGCGGGCAGGGCTATTACATATGGTATCAGAGCCACTCCATGTACAACCTTGAATAGTGGTGGGGCAAACCTCAGTTAGGATGTTGAGTCCCTAAGGGGGGTGTATGTGATACCCTAGGTGAATCCCACGCCAACAAAACAAGAGAAAGATATTGGGTATATAAGTAAACATGACTTAGACCCTAGTGACGCATTTTAAACCCGTGAGGGCCTAGGCCTAGAGGGACAATATAACTAGCGGGCTAGGCTGTTACAGATTATCTGATTCCATCGTTAATTTTTTACATTTGATTGATGAATTTAAAAGAGAAATTGGGAGTTTTTGTCTAAACTTTTCTAAAGTGGATATTTGAGATTTGAACATCGATTCAGAATCGGAATTGAATGAAATTAGTATAGTTGGACTCGTATTTGAATGGGTTGTCAAATATTGTAAGTTTTGTTGAGTTTTGAGGTATGGGCACAAGGTGACTTTTTGGTTGACTTTGAGTATTTGATTAAAGATTCGACCTTTATTATTTGGGTTTGATTCCTTCGGCAATATTTGATATTTTGGAATTGCTTTTGGCTAGTTTTGACACGTTCGGAGGTCGATTCGTGCAAGATGATACTTCTAGAGTATTGATTTGGCTTGTTTGAGGTAAGTATCTTACCTAAACTTGGTTAAGACACTAGTTGCCTAAGTTATTTGTGATAGTTACGTGCTATGGGTGGCTCACATGTGTGGGGCTAAGCCCATGTGCGAGTACCCGAGTATGATCCATTCTCGAGGTATCGCTTAGGCTATGATATGCCTTGAATTAATTGATAAGCTTCATGTTGTGATGCTTCTCTTACTTGTACCCCTATTATGAGCTGCTTGAGCCTGCTTGAACATGATAGTTGCTATTTTGAGATGTATTTACCTGATTTGAGCTATGATATCATACTAGTACATGTATACACCTTAGCATGTCACTTACACTAGTTTATAAGTATGAAATTTGATATTCTTTGATCATGTACATGTACTCTTGCATATCTTCTTTATGTGTGATATGGATTGGACTGGTAGCCCATGACCACGCCGGACGGATTGTGATATTGTGCTTGTGACCACCCCAGGTGAATTGTGATACTGTGCCTGTGACCATGCGGGGAGGATTGTGATATTGTGCTTGTGACCATACCGGGTGGATTGTGATATTGTGCTTGTTATCACACCGGACAGATTGTGATATTGAGCATGTGATCACACCGAGTGGATCTGACTTGTACTACCAATCCTTGAGTTATTGTATGAAAATTTTAGTTATTTTATTTATTGATTTTATTTTATTTTATTAGAGTTGTGTTGATTGTTATTTGTCTTACCTAGCTAGTTGGGTTAGGTGTCATCACAACTACTTGATTTTTGGATCGTGATAAGATGATTGATATATTTTGGATAGACGGATAGTATTGTGGAACATGCTATTTATATAAACGATCTAGTAAACTAGCAATCATAGATAATTCGGATTAACATGTGTAATTACGAACTCAATAGGATTGATAAAATGATGACAACCCTAGAATCTTCATCTCCTCTAGTTAAAATCCCATCACAATCTCTTGCTTCGTATTAGTATTAGCGAATTACTTGTTTAATTTTTGCAAAAATAGTTTAGTAGAAAAACCATCACTTTTGATTCCATTGGCCAGCAAATTGATTTTAATTAGCTTAGGAACGATTATCTAAGTCTCTGTAGGTTCGACATCCGACTTTCGAGTCACTTTATTACTTGATGGTCACGTATACTTGCGTGTACTTAGGGAACCAACATTGGAATTCAAGAATGGAGTCTATTAGAAGATTAAATGGAGAAATCTAAATTACACGAAATAAAATATATTCAATACCTTGTGTCTTGCTACTCAATCTCAATATGCTGAAACTAATTCAATTTTAATAGGAGTAGCGGAATATATTTGAGAGTCGGGACTTCAAATGTTAATTACTTGTTGGCTTGTAGCCGTTTTTATATTTCCAAGGCACGAGGTTTAGTGTGTTCTTATTGTATGGGGTAAAATTAATAAATGACAGGTGGATGCTCGACGAGTTGATACGTGAAACTAAAGACAAGTAAGATATGAGTTAGCAAATAGTTGGCATAGGTTACGAATGTGACCGGTGCTAAATAAGTTCTGAATGCATTGGAACCGGGGACGAAAATCTGAAAGAAAGATATCAGTTGGAAAAGACAACATTTAATGAGTTGCCGTTACAAAGAATCTTTGCATTAATGCCCAACCGTTATACAGCAATCAATAGAGATTTTATTCATATTATAAAAGAGTTTGATTTAGGGATCTTGTCTCATTAAATTGAGTTATAAATAGGAGAATTTGAACTCACTGTTGGACACGAAAAATTATTTGTACACAAAAGGAAAAACCTGCTCTTATTATATTAAGAACTTTATTTTTTTGTTCTACATATTGTTCTTATTACTGCTTTTGGAGAAGCTCATCACATAGCCAATTTTGTGTTTTTTTTAAATTAACTTAATTAATTCATTTCTATTCTTCATTATTTTATATTCTTGGATCAAATTAATTTATGTGTCTATAAACCGCGATACAAATTCAACTGTACTGTTTTACAGGTAAACATTTATCTTTAAACTTTATGAATAAACTATATTTTTCATATATAAATTTATTCGGTACAAGTTGGTAATATTTCAATTTATTTATCAAAAATTTAAAGATCCTAATTATTCGGTGTAATTATAAATTTATATAAAAACATATAATTTTATTAAAAGAACCTCATAATTGGTTCGATGGGATTCAATTAGATCGATTTTAAAGATCCATGGACACCTCAATACGATAGGAGGTGCATCCATAAGTCGTGTTGAGTAAGGGTTAAGGATGTAAATAACGGGAAGGATGAGGGCGCTTCTGTAAAGGCAGCAAGAAGCCAAACGAGGATTTGAGGTAGCATCTAACGTACGACTTATAGTTATTCCTGTTCAATAATAGTACTACTACCAAGTGGAACAGATGCCCACTCACGGAACCTCTTAGCGCAACTCATAAGTACACTAGAAATCATTCAAAAGTTATTTCCAAACATGATTTTCTAAATTTAATATATATATACACGGATGGAGAATACCATTTGCAAAAATAATTGTTTAAGATATTTTTTCAAAAAAAATGTGTCAGAGTTTGGTTGCTTTTGGTGGAAAAAAACTGACATAGACGTTGACTCTTTGTCGGGCAAGAGTTTATGCACTAAAGAAGTTGAGATTTATTCACATGTCAATAACTTTGTCATCAACAGCCACTCTCTCTTTCAGCACAAGAGAAATGGCATTTTGACACGCTAGTTTGTTGCAACTGAAAGGATTTAGTTTAGAAATGTGATGAATTATAGTATGAAATGACTCATGAGGGGAAGAATGTTAAAACAACTTACATTTGCTCATGATTTTCAAGAATTCGATTGTCTTATTTCTTTTGAAATAGGTTCCAGCTAGTTTAGGTTTCTAGTTACCTCAACATGAAGATGCAACAAAGTCAACTCTTTATATAAAACAACAAACAACAACCCTGTAAAATTTCATAAGTAAGATCTGGGGAAGATAGTGTGTACGCCGACCTTACTCCTACAAAGTATAATTTTCTCAATTCACCCAAGTATAAATAGATTGCGGGACTATTGGATGTTAACTTGATATATCAAATATTGAGTCAAAACATGTTGCAACCAAAACCAAACATAAAATCAAAATTGGAGAATAAGAACTATATATTTTTTTTAAATCTGAAACAATATAAGCTAATTAATTATTTAGAAACATAAATTAAAGAATAAAATAAAAATGATGGAGTGTTAGGCCATGTTAGACAAGTTATGTTATGAAAAATTATTTTACCCTGTCTATTTTCACTCAAACAAACTTTAGATTGGTTGGATCATGATCCATTAATTATTGACTCCACATTCCCATTTGTAATCTCTAATTAATAATACTTTATTTTTAATTTATCTGTCTTACTTTATATTTTAGTCGTTTCTCAAATAACGTTACCTTTTTATCTTAGGTATGGAAAGCTTATAATTCCAACATTGTCATTTTACCCTTAGTGATACTTCCTTATAGTTAGAACTAACATGATATGTTAAAACCACATAATCCAAATGGTATTTTGGTATGTCGTACACATCTTTAGTTTAAGAATACAAAATTTAATTGTCTTTTTTACAATTCTTTTTATTAATCTTAGTACCACACTAAAACATGGGTTTTTGCATGCTATGGGTTGATAAAAAATATCATTAGATTATGACTCCTCAAAGTCTTTCTAACAATTATTTGACTAATTTGACACGGGACTAATTATATGCTTATTAACTAAAGCCTGACCTTCCAACCCAAATTTTTTAAAAGTAACTGGTATACCAAAGTGCATAGTTACGTATCGATTTTCCCAATTGGAGTGAAGCTTTGGTCACAAAAGTCAAAAGAACAGCTCATCGTGTAGATCGATATTTTTTAGCTTTATTTGCTTATGAGATCAAGAAGAGCGAGACAGTGGAGCAAACAATTCTTACATAGAATCCGAAAAAATAGTAGTGTCCCAATTGAGATTTAAACCTATAACACAAACTTATTTTTTAATCAAATTTACTGTTACGCTATAAATTGTCGTGATGTGAAGAAAATTCAAAACAATTTATATACGTGTATAAAAGAACTTTCTTAACCTATAATATGCAAATATTATATCTTGGCGAAGGGAATTCAATTGAACGCTTTTAGACTGTATAGCTCTCTGGCTACTATAGTATAATTACAAATACTTTTCATTGCTTGATTTTTAGTAAGATCAACTTCATAATTCTTTTCCGACTATAGGCTTTACTCCGATTGTGTATACACACATATACATAAGTGCAAGTGTACATGCATTATATGTGAAGTGTTTGTAATAGTCAATGTAATGTATAGGCATCTAACAAGATCAGCCAATCAAGGACATCTCAAATCAATGAAGAAATACACCAAAATGGGAAAAGAAAGGCCCATGTATTTAAGAGTGAGAGCTGTCTGTTGGTAAGGGCAATGAATGAAGAAGCAGAGCACTTGCTTTGTGGTAATTATACTGACACATATGCGGCCAGCCATCAATATTTCACTTCAATCTTTCATACATTTGCCTCTCCTCAGTCCTCAACTTAGGTTTCTTCAGCACATGAGTCCAACATAGTACTATAATAGCCCCACCAGCGGTGTGACAGATGGATCTTTCTACTCATGTTTGTTAACTAGTGAGTTTGAGTTCAAGCTTCGAAAATGAAAAGATTACTATAGAAAAAGCCTCTCCTTTTCAACGGACCCTACACGTTCATGAATAAGAATTAGTCATGATGGAGTTTGAATGACGAATGAATAAAGAAAAAGAATACATAGTTTTGGATCGATCAATACATCCTTAACTAGAACTTTCAAGTTGGAGTGCGGTACGTGAATCAGTCTACCTTTACTGGGCTATATGCGACCCTAGTCATGATCTAGATTAGTGATGCTAGTAGGTTTTGTATACTAAATGCAAAAAAAATAAAAAAATAAAAAAAAAATAAAGAGTAGCCCCCACCTTGATGTTTGAGTTACTTCTTGCTTTCATGTTTCATTATTGAGCCTTATTCAATTGGGGTTTTGAATGACATGCTAAGTTTTGAACTAGTGTTAACTTCTTTTCCGAACTAAAGATGTTTCATTCATCTACTCCCTTAATTTTCCTAGGTCAAGGGTGTCGGAATTAATATATACTTTATTTATTAGTGCTCTACTTGTGTCACTAAAAGATTCATTTCCAAGTATGTTACAGAAAACTTGTATTCATTGTATAATTAATAACTATTAGGACTACAATGTATCTGTTTACGCGTTTTATTTAATTGTTGCACTTTGAGTTGAATGAGAATAATCTAAGCTAAGATTATGATACATAAATGAACTTATAATGAACTTACTTTGCCAATAACTTCAGCAACATGAAATCTTAATTTTTTCATTTTGAATTAAAATCAGTAGGCGAATTGAAGCTTCATATATACTTTAAAGTTCTATAAGTAAACCTTCATGCTCCAAACTAAAAAAAGCTTTTAAGACTTTACCTTTTCAATAAACAATGCAAAATGTTAATGCCACTTTGCGTGGAACTCATAAAATTAATGTGATAGTTACTACAATTTAGTTGGTCTAAGGCGAGCATTTACATTTTGTTGCTAACATCGTTCGAAGTTTTGCCGTAAAATTACAACCAAAGAATTTCAGAATATGATTAATATCACTTTTTTTTTTGCGGAAAAATGGGAGTAAACAATAATAAATCCCAACATACTTAATGCAGTGTTTTCCAGGCGGCATTAAATGATATCCGCATTCAGTTATTTATTGATTTCATGTTTGAAGAGTAGCCCCTATAATTGATATTTGTGTTATTTCTTGATTTCATGTTTCAATACTGAACCTTATTCAATATATTATGGGGTACGGTTTTGATTGACATCTATAATTACTACTAGTATTTTTCAGGTATGAATTACTTATTTTCTGAACTAAAGATGTTTGATTCATCTACCCCTAGGTCAAGGGTGTCGGAATATGAATTTTATTAGTAACCATCGTATCTTACTAGGATTCATTTCTAAACTTGCTATAGAAATTATTTTTTCACTGTATAACAACTAGTAGTACTAATAATGTCTCATCTCTTCACGCGTTTTATTTAATTGTTCCTCTTGTGTTAAATGAGGAGAATCTAAGCTAAGATTATGAGACAGAAATGAACTTAATTACTTTGCCAACAAAGAATAGTTCATTCTCTGAATAAATTGGAAAGCCAATTGGTAACAGGAGAGCTTCATATTTTAAAGCTCTAGAAATAAAACTTCATGCCCCGAACAAAAAAAATGTCTTTTAATACCTTTTGAAAAAGACAATATTGTAATACAGAATTTAATATTATATCGAAAAACTATGTTGCATTAGTGATTTTGCATTAGCTCATGAAGTGAGCATTGTACAAGATCATATTAAGAGTCCAAGTGCACCATCACCAACTGATGTGGAAAATCGACAACCCCGCACGCCCAGACCTAGCAATTGGAGCGTGAACAATATAATATGGGAGCCCAACATCGAGTAAATAGTAAATTAGAATGTGTCAGGCTCGGATACTATGACAAAGAAAGTAATTTTACATTTTTAGCATATTATAATGATTATGCACAAGATTAATAAGTAACATCATGGAATCGGTGTATTATCATATTTGATCTTTTGACACTAGATCTCTCATCTTTATCAATCATTGCAATAAGCAATCAATTAATCCTTATTATTAATTATGTCAATATTATTAATTTGGTCTCTTCTTTCTTTTCCATAAACAAACAATTACCACAGCCACTCCTAGGTTTTCCCTCTTTATGGCTTATTCTACCATCTCTCAATTCTTTCAGGATTTCTCTTCTTAGTTTTTCCTCTTTTATATTTCAAATCTCGGGAAAAACTAAATACCTTAAATTTATATATGTATACGGGTGAACTCGGGGATAGCACACACCCCGAGTTCCCGATGAGTCAAACGAAGTAAGAAGTATGAATGTATGAGATAGAGACCGAATCTGAGAACTCTTTGAATCGAGGCTGGAACGGAGTACTCTCCATCGGGCCTGACAAGACAACCCCCCCCCCCCCCCGCAAACTTGGAACGAGCTCCAAGACCTCGGAAAGCACTACGAATGGTTGCACACGCCCATGATATCTGCACCCAACCGGATATCACGACGCGGATCTCGCCCGATATCGGTAGTATATTGGTGATTGACGTACAAGGAGGATTTTTTCTTTTTTAGAATTGTACTAGGGATAAAACTTACCCACTATATAAAGGAAAAGTTTTTTATTCAATAGACACATTGTAACATGCATATCAAGGCGATGCAAACTTATTTCTCTACTCTCTAGCTATTGAAAGGTTCTTATTTTTATCATAGTTCTTCATATACATTTGGCTTAGAATCGAGGATCCGGTCGAGGAAAAAACTATTGTTCAGCCTAAATTCGAACTCGGACTCAACGTCACAACTGGTTTGGTTATTTATTTTATCTTTAATTAATTTATCTAACATTCTTGATTACTTGTGTTGAATCAATCCACATATCCTTAAAATCGCATACAAATTTAATTGTTATCCATTTTAAGGATAAAAAGTTTGGCGCCCACCGTGGGGCTAAGGATAATAGTGGTATTTTGATACAAATCTCTGTAACACACTATATTTTACACTTGTTCTTTAAGGTCTCAATTTCAGGTGAGCTTAAAAATGTCAAATTCTCAATCTGCTCATTTGAACGTTGAGGCTAAGTCTGGCCATCATGGAGAAAACAATAATCTGCTGCCTAGCAATGAGGTGCCCCCTGGTGATCCCAACGGAGTCCTAGTTGCAAACCCAGTCAATGTTAACTTGTAGGTGGCCATCGATGCCAACCTGCCTACCGACCCCGAGAACAGCGTTCGCGGAGGAGACCGACCAACGACTCGAGGAGCACCAGAAGGCGAAGGTGACAGATTCAGTCTATAATTAATCTTCGAAATGTTGCAGACTCAACATGCGGAGATAGTGCAGCTGCAAAATCAAAGTCGCTTCCCCAGCAAAGTTGATCCTGAACCATCCCGGGAAAACACCCGAAACAATGAACAGATCACCGGAAGACTGGGTGAAGCTGAGTCCGATGTCAGCCCCGAAGTAATGAAAATGCTTGAAGCATTAACGAAACAGGCGAAATCAGGTGAATAGAAAATTGAGGCAAACGACAAAAAGATGGATACATATAATTCCCGGGTTGATCAGATCCTAGGAGTGCCCCCGATATTGAAAGGCCCAGACTCTAAGATGTCCAAAAGCCTTTTCCTCCAAGTGCGGAACCAAAGCCAATCCCGAAGAGGTTTCGTATGCCCGATATTCTAAAGAACCACATATCCAAATGAGTATGTGACCTCCTACACATGTGCCATCAAAGGTAACGATTTGGAAGACGATGAAATCGAGTCAGTGTTATTAAAGAAATTCGGGGAAACTCTGTCAAAAGGAGCAATGATATGGTACCACAACTTGAACCTAAATTCCATTGATTCATTCGCTATGCTCGTGGATGCTTTTGTGAAAGCTCATGACGGGTCCATCAAGGTCGAGACCAGAAAATCGAATCTTTTCAAGGTTAAGCAAAGGGACAACGAGATACTCAAGGAGTTCGTGTCAAGGTTTCAAGTGGAACGGATGGACTTGCCTCTGGTTGTGGATGATTGGTCCGTTCAGGCATTCACTCAAGGACTTAACCCCCGAAGCTCCTTGGCTTCGCAGCAGCTAAAACAAAATTTGGTAGAGTACCCAAAGGTAACTTGGGCCGACATCCACAACAGGTACCAGTCAAAGATTAGAGTCGAGGACGACCAATTCGGAGCCCCTTCTGGGTCTGTTTATCCCATCAAAACCGACAACAGGTCTAAGAGATTCATTGATCATGAATCAAGGCCGGTCCAAGATAGGTATCAACCATACAGTGCAAATCAGAGGGGAAACGGGCCCGAGCATAACCCCACGACAAACGAGAAGAGAAGGGACCGTGGGACCAATACCCGAGGTCTGATGAGCAAGAATGGTTTTGATAGGCCGCTCGGGGGAAGGGAAGCACCAAGATTATCAGAGTATAACTTCAATGTTGATGCAGCCAGCATTATATCGGCCTTTGGGCACATCTAGGAAACCAATTAGACTCGACCATTACAATCCGACCCTACCAGAGAGATCCTAACCTGATGTGTAAGTATCATGGCACTCATGGCCATAGGACCGAGGATTGCAGATAATTGAGAGAAGAAGTTGCCTGGTTGTTTAATAACGGGCACATCCAAGAGTTTCTCAGTGATCAAGCAAGAAATCACATTAGGAACAGGGACTCCAACAAATAGACTGAACAAGAATAACCTCAGCACATCATCAACATGATCATTGGAGGGGTTGATGTCCCCTAGGGGCCAATGATAAAGCGCACTAAAGTATCCATCACGAGGGAAAAGTGCACCCAAGATTACATCCGGAGACCATTTCATTCAGCGACGAGGATGCCGAGGGAATCTTACAACCTCATAATGATGCACTGGTGATATCAGTACTTATCAATAAATCTCGAGTTAAACGTGCATTGATTGATCCAGGAAGCTCGGCCAGATCGAGGGTTGTAGAGCAGTTGGGGTTACAAAACTAAATAGTGCCGGCAGTACGGGTATTGAACTGATTTAACATGGCGTGCGAAACTACTAAAGGAGAAATAACCCTGCCACTGAACATCGCCGGAACGATGCAAGATATGAAATTCTACGTGATCGAAGGGGACATAAGGTATAATTCCTTATTCAGAAGGCCATGGGTTCACAACATGAGAGCACTACCCTCAACATTACACCAGGCACTGAAGTTCCCTATGCCGGGAGGAACCAAGACGGTCTACGGAGAGCAGCCAGCCATAAAGAAAATATTCGCAGTCAACGAGGTGATCCCAGTGCCGGTTACATCAAAGAACATAGAGCCGACTAGGAAGGAAGAAATTAAATATCAATCAACGCTACTAGCCCCGACCGAACAAGAAGAGCGAGGAGTACGCGAGGAGGATGATTACGGAGTTCCTAGGTCATTCATTGCTCCCGATGATTCCGATGCCACCAAATCGACAATAAAGGAGTTGGAGCAAGTCATATTGATCAAACATTTACCCAATCTGAAGGTATACCCGAGAATGTGTGATGTTGGGCATATTTCTATATGTTTTAATATTACTTTACCCATGTTTTAACCGCTTTTTGGTGCTATTTGGTGTTTAGAATGCCCAACATGCGTTAATTATTGATTTCATGACTAATTAAGTTGTATGCGATAATTTAGGATGTTTGGAATACAAAACTATGAAGAAACGATGCTCCGGCTATAGGAGAAGAGGATGGATGTGTTGCATCCAACCTTGCAAAAAAGGCCACCCTTAGCAGTGAAGTCGAGAGAAGGCATCTACCTTAGAATCCGCACCTGGCACAATAGGGATGGAGGAACTGAGGGTGGATGCGAAACATCCACCCCATCATGCGATGTTGAGAAGTTGAAGCTAAGGTGGACGCGAAGCTGATTCGGAAAAGGAAAAGGAAAAGTTTGGCCCACGACTTTTGTACGCAATATATAAGTCAAAAACGCCTCTTTTAGGGCAGCTAACATACGTTTTGAAAGGGATTCGACCTAGGGAGAGCAAAGAGACGTCATGGAGGACATATTTCATCTTCTTCCACCAAACGTAATATTTTTTATATTTCTTTGTTCGATTTGTCGTTTGGCTACTATGTCTATGTGGAGCTAAACTTCACGTTCTAGGGTTATGGTTCTTTCATGACTATTATTATTCGGATATTGATTTTGGCTTCTTGATTTATCATATTAGTTTATTTATTCAATCTTGCGCTTATTTGATTTCTTGATAACCAATTGAATATTATCTACAAATCTAGAATTGAACTCGAAAATGGGAATTCTAGATTGCATATAGGATTGAGTAGAGCAAGTTCTTGAACCTGGGCATCGGGGAATGGATTCGCGGTTAGGATAGACATATACCTAATTGCCTTGCTTGGTTGATGTACATGAATTATAAATGCGTTCTTGTTGATTCTAACTTCATAGACATATAGGCGTTAGGTTAGCTTGAATAGGCGAGTAAAAACTCGACAGATTCTTATGAGCAATATTAACCCAGTCAACTAATAAGCTAGATAAATAAGTTAGTCAATTCAATTGAAGAATACAGTAGGAATGTTAGATAGCCCATAACGCTAGATCGTTTTCATTACATTGATAACATACAAATCTGATCTTTTTTTGTTCAGAGTTCATTATTTATTTTCTTTTTATTTTAATTAGATTAAGGTCACATAATTCTAGGTTTAATTCTTGTTTAGATAATTAGGATAGTCTAATTTTATTAATAGTTAATCAAAAGTCCTCATGGGTTCGACATCCGACTTTTAGTCACTTTATTACTTGACGACCGCGTATACTTGCGTGTGCGTTTGGCCGCGACAAGTTTTTGGCGTCGTTGCCAGGGACTTAAAATTAGCCTATTTTCTAGATTATTTGTTTACTTTTATCTTTACAGTTTGTTTTTTTCCTTTTTGTAAATATTTTTATTTTTATAACTATTTAATTTTTCTCTTAGTGTATTTCTAGCTCTCTCAACATGATATCTGGGGAAACATATACGGAGGTAAGGTTATTAATTAAGAAGCTTGGTTGACAGAAGACTTTTATGGCCCATCTTTTTGGTCTTATCATGCCCTGAACTCTGGGAAGTTTGAATTTGAATATGGGAGTAAGGGTTGATATTGGGACAAATATTCTCGATTAAGAGAATATACGAAACGACGTTGTCTTCTAACAACATTGGTGAGTGATTGGTCTAAGGAGAGAGATGAGATTTCACTTAAAATTGATAATTGTGGATCGTATGTGCGTAACTTGGATGTAGATTTGAGTGTAAAGGTTGATGCGTGTAATGCCCAACAATTTAATGATGAGTTGTGTAATTATGAAAAAAATCTTCTAGACCAAATTAAGGAGCTAAAACGAGAATACAGATCATTAGACCATGGTTTTCTTGAGGATGCCAATATTGAGAAGAGTACTCTAGAGTCATATGAGGGAGTAGATAACATTACTTTGAGAGACCTGAGTGTGTATAAATGGGAATATAAATAGTAGTACAATTCATGAGTTAGGACGCATTAGACCTCATTCCAATCATTTTTCCACATTGTATTTAGATAGTAAGATAGTAATCGAGCCATCGGAGCCTATGGGGGAGTCAAAGAGCGAGGATGAGAGTGCCTATATTCTTGGATTTGTCATGCCAAAAAGCAAAAATTACATTCCTCATCTAAAGGCCGAGAAGCGTAAAGTAAAAAATTTATTACTTGGTCTGGTTATCTTTGTAGCCCCACCGAAGGAGCATAGCCGTAGATGGGATGCCCTGTTAGGGGTACAGTTCATAAGTTCAAGGTGGAGGAAAAAGTGGTTCACCTCGTGTCGCGACGTTAAATTAGGCGCTTGTTGGGAGGCAACCCAGATTTATTGCTTTCTTTTATTTTTGTTGATTTTGTTTTTATTATATTATTTTTGTAGTATTTATTTTTATTTTGTAGGATTATGAGCATAGAAAGAAAAGCCACTGGAAGTGTGAAAAAGCGAGCCAGATGGTTGAAACTAGTGTGAGGTACCCGCACAAAGGACCATCCTTATGAGAAGTCTGAGTACCCCGTGAGCTGCTAGTGCTTCGGCCTTTGGCGTTTCAGGGAGTTTTTTGTCCACCCTTGTTATTTTTGCTTTAGTTGTACATTGGAGACACTGCACTCTTTTAAGTGTGAGGTGGGAGAATTCCTTTAGATCATTAGTAGTATTATGTTAGTATGTTAATTTCTTATTTTTTCAGTTTCGTATTTTTATGTTTTTATAGTAGTGTAGTATTTTAGGTGATTAATTTTAAAATTAAAAAAAAAATGAATTGGACTTTTTCTGACGATGGATCTCCTAGACAGTTTTCTTGAGGGATTAAAGTCTAGCAAAAAAAATGAAACATAAAAAAAATAATAGAAAAGTATGTCTTTTTGTGTTTTAGGTAGTAATAATCCCCCGAAGTTTTTCTTTGTACCTCGGTTCTTTTCCATGGGATGTAACTTGAACCGGGTAGTAGTAATATTTTATTTTTAGAGTAGATTAAAATTCAGGAAATAAATGGAGGAAGAAATATGAGATTTCTAGGCTCTCTTGACTTATTTTATAGTAGCAAATTTAGGCTTTGGCATGTGTAGTACCTTTCCTATGTTTTAAAATTGATCATGATGCCTTTATAAATTGGATAGCATGTGTTATGACGCCTATGTCTCATTTTCTTGACTTGAATTCACTTTGTGATTAATGCTTAATATCTAGTGGCTCCGTGAATACTTGCATTAGTTAAGAGTCGGAATGGGACCGTCCCTTAGTGAGGCATGTGCCATGTGTGGTAAGAATTTTGTGTAGTCTATGTATTGTACTTGTGTCTGGAACTTGCCCGGTATGTGAGTTGAAGCGAAATTTTAGGTGATGCTCGATTTGAAAAATGATTTTAGGCTTTCTTTGATCTTTTTGAGCGTATTATATTATCACAAATAAAATCTATCCCTAGTTAAACCTTTTGAGCCTATAGACTTTTATTTGACACTCACATTGCAAGCCTATATCCATGTTCTTAATTGGTACTTTTTTATCCTTTTACCTTTTAAAGCACTTTAATTGTAAAATGAGCACTAAAAGAAGTAAGGAAGGGACTAAGTGTGGGGTGAATTTTGAGTGGAACCAATCAAAGAAATAAAGGTGCACTTATTTTGTAAAATAATACACCACTAGCGAAAATTGAAAAATAAAATAAAAAAAAAATTGAAAAAAAAGAGAAGGAAAAATATAGGTGAATAAATTATTGTCTTGTTCTTTCTAGTGGGATGTAAATTAAGGTAGTGCTTAAAGAAAGCGGAAACATTGTTGGGGGTGATTGTGTTTGTGAAACTGATGTGGTGTTGACGAAAATGCACTTAACGTTTATCATGTGATATGTTAAAGTACTTAAGAGGGTTAGTCACTATTCCTAAAATATATCCTATATATTTCTTAGCCCATATTATAACCATGAAAAAGTCTTAATTGATTTTAGATCGAGCGAGCCTACATTAGTAGAGGTTTACATTATGGGCAAGTTTGTGGTACCATTTGCGTGCATGTGACTTCATTGTGAGAGTGGGATATTTCTCTGATATATGTGAGGTCCTTCAATTATATTTGATCATGAGATTCAAATGTGTGGATTCAAATAACTCTCCTTGATTTTGTTGTGAGGGCACATGGTTTCATGAGGGATGGTTACGTTATTAGACTTCTCTATGATGTTGGGTGTTCAAGCCATGAGTGCATTGTAACATTGAGTCGAGTTTTGAGGCTAGGATTCTTAAGAGCATGTTGCTTTCATTTAGAATATTTTTGAAATATGGCATAAGTTAAAGGGAAGTGTGTGTTGAATGCATATGCTAGAGTTTAATTGTTGCAATCAACCATGGTCATAAGTGTGGTGTGCTTTGAATGATAGAAGCCTAATTGTGTTTTGTCTATTATAGTGATGGTTTGTTCGAGGATGAACAAAGGTTTAAGTGTGGGGTGGTGATGTTGGGCATATTTCTATATATTTTAATATTACTTTACCCATGTTTTAATCATCTTTTGGTGCTATTTGGTATTTAGAATGCCCAAAATGCGTTAATTATTAGTTTTATGACTAATTAAGTTGTATGCGATGATTTAGGATGTTTGGAATGCAAAAATATGAAGAAACTATGCTCTGGCTATTGGAGAAGAGGGTTGATGTGTCGCATCCAACCTTGCAAAAAAGGCTAGTTGGTTCACCCTTAGCAGTGAAGTCGGGAAAAGGCATCTACCTTAGCATCCTCACTTGGGCACAATAGGGATGGAGGAACTGAGGGTGGATGCGAAGCATCCACCCCAGCATGCGATGCTAAGAAGTTGAAGCTGAGGCGGACGTGAAGCATCCACCCCAGCATCAATCCCTGAAGCTAATTCGGAAAAGGAAAAGGAAAACTTTGGCCCACGACTTTTATACGCAATATATATGTCAAAAATGCCTCTTTTAGGGAAGCTAACATACTTTTTGAAATGGATTCGACCTAGGGAGAGCAAGGAGCCGTTGTGGAGGCCGTATTTCATCTTATTCCACCAAACTTAGTAATTTTTATATTGTTTTGTATGATTTGTCGTTTGGCTATCATGTCTATGTGGAGCTAAACTTCACGTTCTAGGGTTATGGTTCTTTCATGACTATTGTTATTCAGATATTGATTTTGGCTTCTTGATTTATCATATTAGTTGTCACACCCCTTTTCTACCCCAAAAAAGATATGTTGTGTTATTGATTGTGGGTTAAAGAGTTTTTTCAATTAAAGTGACAAACTTGAGTAGAGATTATTTTATTGTTCAGAGTCGCCACTTGGAATTGATTTTTGGGTGTTCCAAATCACCTTTTATTTGAATCTCTAGTCAAAGGAAGGTTTGACTCAATCATTATTGGTCTGCGAAAACAAAGTTCAGGTAAGGATTTATGTTGACCGGGGAGAAGGTGTAAGACATTCTCCGAGTCCCGTAGTTCTAGCACGGCCGCTTTATTGACTTAAAACTTGGCTTGAATTAATTTTGGATAAACTGTGATTTATACAATTTTCATGTTTTACTTATCCGTTTTTATCTCTTGATTATTAGAATTATTAAACAAAATAATTTGGATAATATTACGTTGTCATAACCACGCTACGCAAGCGAATGCGTGATCGAATAACATAATTAATTAACTTATCATAATTTCGCCTCGCTAGCGAATATGAAATCATGACAATCAATTATTTGTAATACTTTTGAGAAATTACTACATTTGAGAAAATTAATTTTCTGAAAATTATTAAAAGTCAACTATGGTGTTACGCAAGCGAATCCGCGAATTTAGCAAAGGATTAACTAAAACTAATGGGTATGGTATGAGGTTATTGAACTAATTTATTGAATGTTAAACGTCACGCTACGCAAGCGATTCCGTGAAGTTGAAGCGCGCCTACTAATTGCCTAGCGTTTAAATCAATTACTAAGGCGATTAAGTTGTAAAGTTATTTTAATAAAAGAAAATCTAATTTATTGAGAATAATTGACTAATAAAATAAAAATAAAAATTGGGCCAACTTGTTATTTTAAAGAGAGGGCAGCTATTGAGTTAAATACAAATGAGCCAGCAACTTTTGGGAAGAAATGGGCAAATGAACTTTAAAGTCATTGGGCCTGCTAGGTGTTATATTCTTCTTGGGCTTAGCTGAAATTATTATGTGAATGAGCCTGATAAGCATTAGGAAATCTGGCCCAAAGTCCAATTAAAACAAAATTCAGCCCAAGATCAATTCATTAAAAATTTTAAATGTACAAAAAATGATTAACTTAGACACAATCCAATTTAGATCCAATCCTCCTGTAATGAACTCGTTCCTTGGAGCAGAGAAAGACATTTGTAGGGAAGAAAACACATTTCGTAAGTATTGAATTCTTTAAGAAATCCATTAAGCTTCTAAGATAGGAAAAGATTATTTTAAAACTTTGGCCAATGATTTGCACCGAAACTAACCTGCTGCAAAATATTTCTAGAAAAAACTTACTATAGCTAGCTTATGCTTATTGACAAATAAAATTAGGTCTTTCTTTTTTTTTGCAAAAATAACCAACCTTGTTCCTGATTATTTTATTCTTTTTTTCGACATCTTAAAGAAGATAACAGATCCAAAAGGGGAAGTAAGTTAAACCTTTCATCTGACTACCACACACTTTGAGCGCATGGCACTTGGAGAGTATACTAACCTATAGAAGGAACTTGATACTACTAAGTTTAACACTTTAAAATGCATTACTATTGTCATCTTCAGATATTTGGCCTTATTTAAAAAGAATTACAATATTACATAACACAAACACATCACTTAAAGAATATGAAAACCCTCCTTTGATTAATGAAGTATTTTCTCATTAATACAAGGTTATAGTGAATTTATTACGCATGCTTACATACAAAACTATACAAGAAACAGAATGTTATTAAGCTTATAATAAATTGAAAAGAACTCAAATAGCTTCATTTTCATTCATTGTTGACCCCAAACAATTATAGTACCATATGAAGGCATACCTGGATAACAGAAAAGCAAAGATCAGCGATGAATGAACAGAAATTCCAGTAACAGTAACAACAATCAATCAGTGTGAGAAACAGCCCAGAAAATCTCGCGAATACACTTGAAACTAGTAACTAACAATCTCAGAACTTAGCCAAACGATTGCTCTATTTTCTTAATGCTTTTGCACGCTAGGAGTCACTCACAAAGCTCACAAATTTCAACTTACTAAAATATTCAGTTGCTGATTTTTTGTTCAAAGATGTGTATTCAAACAACTCTAAACATGTCTTCGTGTAAGATAGAGTATGTGTCCCTTTTATAGGAGAAGAGCAGCCCTTTAAATAGGCAAATAAATCAGATTTTTTGGATAGATTTTAGTTCACCAAAAATCTGTCCAAAAGACTGACTTTGTGTGCAAAACACTATTCAAAAGCTGTCAAAAAGTATTGAATTTGTCACCACACAATGACTTATGAGTTTTGTACTCCAAAGTCTTTGCACAGTAAAAACAACCAAACTTGTACTATTCCTTCTTTAATTTCAGCTTTTATCAACACAAAATTCAAATACTCAAATCCAATAAAAACAAATTCACTAAACACTTGAAACTTTTATCATAAACAATCATGACTAAGCGAATAGCTATTTCAAAACTAATGAATAATTAATTATCAGTGACCAATAACTATGAACGACTAAGCTAACATAGATTAAACACAACTAATAATAATAATATAAATAATAATAATAATAATAATAATAATAATAATAATAATAAAAAAATTATAAATTATGCTAGACATACACTAAATACAATTCAATTAGAAACAATAGACAAAGGAAACGAGAATAGGGGTATACCAAACGAGGGCGTTCGGGGTAGTCGCCGAAATTTGGCCGGATTTTTAGTTCCCGGATTTTCGTGATGGAATTGACATCAATAGGTAGGTCTTGATGAGCTATATCTATTGATGTAGGTATTGTGGGGTGGTAGTGGCCGGAACTTCAAGATTTTGGGCAATGGCGGCTAAAGTTTCCTAGATCTAAAATTCAAGGATTTTGAGGGGGTTTTGAAGGATTGGTTTGGAGATATGGAAAGAGGAGGCTGTGAAGATTACATGGTGTGAATTTGGGGTCATTTGGGGGTTGGCCTCCATCGGTGGGCGATTTCGACGGGCGGCAGCGGTGGTGGAGGGCGAATATGGGAGAGAGAAGAGAGAGGAAGAAGAAAAGAATTATGGGGGAAATGAGGGCATTTTTCAGATTTTTGAGGCTTTAAATACCTCTTGAGAGATTAAATATGGAACATTAGTTCAAAGGGTGATCATTGGGTGAGATTTGATCTTGGGTCAACTAATGAAACGACGTAAGTTTGAGGCAAAACTATGTCGTTTCAGACCATTTCAAGGGAAGCCCCTTATCTTGGATTTTTGGCCACTTTCTCTTTCACATTTAGCCCAATTTCTTCCTTAATCCTACTTGTTAAACTAAATTTACACAAATAAATAAATTAATTAACTAACTTATTCAAATTATCAATTAACTATATTAATTCACCAATTGAATAGTTAGTTAATTCCTAAAAAGCACAAATGAAGAAAGAACTATTTTTTGGTATTTTTATGATAGGAAATATGCAATCAAAGACACAAAAAATGGGAAAATAATTGAAGTAACAAAACACTAATGACTTTAGGAGGTGTTAAAATAGTGCAAAAAATAGGTATTCACATTAGTTTATTTATTCAATCTTGTGCTTAATTATTTGATTTCTTGATCACCAATTGAATACTATCTACGAATCTAGAATTGAACTCAAAAGTGGGAATTCTAGATTGCATATAGGTTTGAGTAGAGCAAGTTCTTGAACCTGGGCATCGGGGAATGGATTCGCGGTTAGGATAGACATATACTTAATTGCCTTGCTTGGTTGATGTACATGAATTATAAATGTGTTCTTGTTTATTCTAACTCCATAGACATATAGGCGTTAGGTTAGCTTAAATAGGCGTGTAAGAACTCAACAGATTCTTATGAGCAATATTAACCCTGTCAACTAATAAGCTAGATAAATTAGTTAGTCAATTCAATTGAAGAATACAGTAGGAATGTTAGATAGCCCATAACCCTAGATCGTTTTCATTACATTGATAACATAAAAATCTGATCTTCCTTTGTTCAGAGTTCATTATTTATTTTCTTTTTATTTTAATTAGATTAAAGTCACATAATTCTAGGTTTAATTCTTGTTTAGATAATTAGGAAAGTCTAATTTAGTTAATAGTTAATCACAAGTCCTCGTGGGTTCGATATCCGACTTTTAGTCACTTTATTACTTGACGACTGTGTATACTTGCGTGTGTGTTTGGCCGCAACAACGGGGTTGACTCCCGAGCTCAGGAAAAAACTCATTGAATTTCTTATAGCTAACATATATTGTTTCGCTTGGTCCAACTTGACATGATAGGAATCCCGCCGGAGGTAACCAATCATAAGCTGAGTTTGGACCCGAAGTTCCATCTGGTTAAGCAGAAAAGGAGACCGCAGTCTGAAGTCAAACACACATTTATCAAGGACGAGATATCTAAACTCCTTAAAATATGATCTATTCGGGAAGTTAAATACCCGAAATGGTTAGCCAAAGTAGTGGTAATACCAAAGAAAGGAAATAAGCTAAGAATGTGTGTGGATTGTAAAGAACTGAACAAGGCATGCCTTAAGGATTCTTTTCCTTTGCCTAACATCGATCGAATGATAAATTCTACGGTAGAGCACGAGATACTTAGTTTTATCGATGCCTATTCCGGGTACAACCAAATTCGGATGGCCCCGGGCGATCAAGAAAAGACTTCCTTCATCACTAAATTTGGCACCTAATAACTAATGCCATTCGGATTAAAGAACACCGATTCCACCTATCAACGCCTAGTAAACCGGATGTTCGAAGAAAGATAGGAAAATCAATAGAAATTTATATTGACGACATGTTAGTCAAATCCCTACGAGCAGATGACTATTTGAATCATTTTCAGGAGACCTTCGATATATTGAAGAGATACAATATGAAGTTGAACCCGGAAAAGTAAACATTCAGGGTCGGATACGGAAAATTTCTCGGTTTCATGGTATCCAATTGAGGGATTGAGATCAACCCCGAAAAAATCAAAGCCATAGAAGACATCACCGTGGTGGACAACGTCAAGGCCGTTCAGAGGCTGACCGGTCGTTCATGTCGAGATCCTCGGACAAAAGCCATCAGCTCTTCTCACTTTTGAAGAAGAAGAGTAACTTTTCCTGGACCCCAGAATACCAACAAGCTTTGGAAGATCTCAAATGGTACCTTTCAAGTCTGCCCCTGCTCCACACCCTGAAGGCGATAAGCAAATGTACCTTTACTTGGCGGTTTCCGAGGTGGCGGTAAGTGAAGTCTTAGTCCGAGAAGAGGAAGGTACGCAATTCCCTATTTACTATATCAGTAAAACTCTAGGCGAGGCTGAAACAAGGTATCCTCACCTGAAACAATTGGCGCTCGCTTTGCTAAGCACCTCCATAAAGTTAAAACCATACTTTCAATGTCACCCAATATGTGTCATAGCCTCTTACCCACTAAGGAACATCATGCATAAGCCCGAGCTCTCAGTACAATTGGCCAAATGGGCCGTCAAAATCAGTGGGTACGATATCGAGTATCGACCCTGAACCTCCATAAAATCTCAAATTCTGGCCGACATCATGGACGGCTTTACGCCGGCCTTAGTGCCCGAAGTCAAAAGAGAATTATTGCTGACCTTGGGGACTACCTCAGGAATTTGGACCCTTTTGTGAAATTGACTAACAATGAGGTCGAGTATGAGACCATTATTGTAGGTCTGGAATTGGCTAAAAGCCTTGAGGCTGAGGTAGTCGAAGCTAAGTGCGATTCCCTCCTCATGGTAAATCAAGTCAATGGGACATTCGAAGTGAAAGAGGAATGAATGCGAAGATATTTAGACAAGTTACAGGTAATGCTGCATCAATTCAAGGAATAGACCTACCAACACGTGCCTTGAGATCATAGCAATGTGGCTGATGCTCTGGCTAACTTAGGGTCATCGGTTGATGATGATGAATTCAGTTCGGGAACAATCGTAGAGCTCATAAATCCAGTGATAGAAGAAGGGCACGCCAAAGTAAACTCAACGAGTTTAACTTGGGATTAGAGGATCAAGTACATAGACTACTTGAAGACTAGGAAATTACCCTCGGATCCCAAAGAATCAAGAGCCATCCGTACCAAAGCTGCCATATTTAGCTTGGTCAAAGGGACATTGTTCAGGAGAACATTTGACGGCCCGTTAGTAGGATGCTTGGGGCCGGGAGATACCAAGTACGCCTTGAGAGAAGTTCATGAAGGCACTTGCAGACCATTCGGGGCTAGAATCTTTGGTTCGAAAATTAATCAGGGTCGGCTATTATTGGACCGAAATGGAGAAAGATGCGAAGGATTTCGTACGAAATTGTGACGACTGCTAGAGACACACACCAATGTTCCATCAACCAGGAGAGATACTCCACTCGGTCCTGTCCCCGTGGTTGTTTATGAAATAGGAAATGGACATCGTCGGTCCCCTACCATGGGCACCTGGTAAAGCTCAATTCATACTATTCATGAATGATTATTTTTCCAAATGGGTCGAGGACCAAGCATTAGAAAAGGTCTGGGAGAAAGAAGTCATTGAATTCATCTAGGACCACATAATATGTCGATTTGGGATACTGGCCGAAGTCGTATGCGATAATGGGAAACAATTCATCGGCAGCATGGTAAATAGATTTTTTGTAGATCGCAAGATTAAGAAGATACTATCAACACCTTACCACCCTAGTGGTAATGGACAGGCGGAATCAACATACAAGACCATACTTCAAAACCTAAAAAGAGGTTGGCCGATGCCAAAGGGAAATGGAAGGAAATCTTGCCCGATGTCCTGTGGGCATATCGTACAACCTCGAAGTCTTGTACCGGGGCCACTCTATTTTTGTTGGTCTACGGGCCGAAGCCTTGATATCATTCGAGGTGGGAGAGCCGAGCCTTAAATTCTAATGTGCGACCGAAGAGTCAAATGGCAAGGCCATGATCACAAGCCTGGAATTATAGGATGAAAGACGTGAGGCAGCTTTAGTCCGGTTGGCCGCCCAGAAACAACGGACAAAAAACTACAACAACTGAAGAGTTAACCTCCGATATTAGATCGGGGAGGTGTTGAGGAAAGTAATATTACACACCCGAAACCCAAACGAGGGGAAGCTAGGACCGAATTGGGAAGGACCATATTGAGTCATGGGAATTACCGGCAAAGGCTCATACAAACTCGAAGCGGGAAACGGTGTTCAACTTCCAAACAACTAGACGTGACACACTTAAAATGGTACTACTGCAAAGGTACGATCTCAACTACTCTTTAATCATGTTATGAATCGGATTAACACTTTCAGGCAACGGCCAAGTATGGATGTGGCTATTAGGTCTGAAAGCACGTGTTGCACTCTTTTACTCTTGAACCGGTTTTGTCCCAAAATGGGTTTTCGATAAGGCTTTTAACGAGGCAACAGTAAAACGTGCTAACTTAGATTCGAAGTCCGGTCTCATACTGGAGTCAATGATCTTCCACTTCATGTCAACAGTATCTGAGCCCTCTCAAACTCGACCTCGAATACTAGGGTCCATTACCCTCGGACTAAGGATCAAGGTTTTTTAGCAAAGAAAAAAGAAAAACTTTGTATACTAGAAGCCAAGGCTTGGTGATTAGGATTCACTTTAAGGGTCAAACGGTCGTATGAACCATGCTCACATAGTCCACTCAAGCCATGATACAAGTTTTTATGCGCTTTTGATCATGTACTTTACACACTGAGAAATGAAAGAAAGTTTTGCCCTGCTATTTTCGCATTTTCTTTCCTCTTAAATTCAGGATCTTAATAGCCCAAGGGCTACTCCTATTCGGGGACTATCGTCCGAAGAAAGTTTGGACAATCCAGGCTACACTATAAAACCCAAGGGCTACCCCTATTCGGGGACTGTCGTTTGAAGAAAGTTCGGACAACTCGGGCTACCAAATCTCGGAGGCACAAAACCTATGAGACGGTGCCCAAATACGAAAGGCTACGACCACCCTAAAAATGTCTTGGGGATGTCCGAAGCTCATAATCAGAAAGTAAGGCCTTTATAAGAACTCAAAAGCTGCTAAAAGGTTACCCTCGGCAAAAACATCATCTAAAAATTGCTTAAGCATCTTGAAAAAACCTCCGGTCACACCGAGTTTTCAAAGCCTCGATCAAACAAAGTTGTATCGAGGTCAGGTCCTATTCAGACCTCTAAAAAATGAACGCCCTATAACTACATTTGATTCTATGCTAAGGCAGTAGAAATATTACATGAATAGAAGTTATGAAAAGATGCTAGAAAAGAAAGGTACGATAATGTCAGAAGGGGAAAATTTTATATATATATTCCGAAGTATATTTANTGGAAAAACTCCCTCGGATCCCAAAGAATCGAGAGCTCTGTGCACCAAGGCTTCCAGATTTAGCTTGGTATAAGGGATATTATTCAGGAGAACGTTCGACGTTCCACTAGCTAGGTGCTTGCTGCCGGGAGATACTGAATACGCCTTAAGAGAAGTTCACAAAGGAACTTGTGGGAATCACTCGGGGGTAGAATCTTTTGTCCGAAAATTAATCAGGACCAGCTACTACTGGATCGAAATAGAGAAATATGTGAAGGACTTCGTGCAAAAATGCAATGACTACCAGAGACACGCCCTAATGATCCATAAACCAGGAGAACTACTCCACTCGGTCTTGTTCATGTGGCCATTTATGAAGTGGGGAATGGATATCATTGGTCCCCTACCGTGGGCATCCGGTAAGGCTCAATTCATACTTTTCATGACCGATTAGTTTTTCAAATGGGTCAAAGCTCAAGCGTTCGAAAAGGTACGTGAGAAGGAAGTCATTGACTTCATCTGGGACCATATAATATGTCGATTCGGGATACCAGCCAAAGTCGTTTGCGATAATGGGAGACAATTCATCGACAGCAAGGTAAATAAATTCTTCGAAGATCACAAGAGTAAGAAGATACTATCAACACCTTATCACCCTAGTGGGAACAGACACGCGTAATCAACGAACAAGACACTAGTTCAAAACCTGAAAATGAGTTTGACCGATGCTAAAGGAAAATGGAAGAAAATCCTGCCCGAAGTCTTGTGGGCATACCGTACGACCTCGAAGTCTAGTACCGAGGCCACCCCGCTTTCGTTGGTCTACGGGGTTGAAGCCTTAATACCAGTCGAAGTGGGAGAACCAAGCCTCAAGTTCCAATATGCGAACAAAGAGTCAAATGGCGAGGCCATGATCACGAGCCTGGAACAATCGGATGAAAGGATGGAACAGCGGATAGAAAGATACTACAATCGAAGAGCTAACCTCCGACACCTCAAGATCGGGTTATTGGTGTTGAGGAAAGTAACATTACACACCCGAAACCCGAACGAGGGGAAGCTGGGGCCGAATTAGGAAGGACCATATCGAGTCATCAGAATTACTAATAAAGGCTCATACAAACTCGAAGCAGGAAACGATATGCAACTACCGAACAACTGGAACATTACACACTTAAAGTGATACTACTACTAAGGTACGATCTCAATTACTCTTTAATAATATTATGAATCGGACTAACACTTGCAGGAAACAGCCAAGGATTGATGTGGCTATTAGGTCTGGAAGCACGCGTTGTACTCTTTTTTTCTTGAATCGGTTTTGTCCCAAAATATGTTTTTTCTAGCAAGGTTTTTAACGAGGCAACAGTAAAACGTGCTAACTTAGATTCAAAGACCGGTATCAAACCATAGTCAATGATCGTTCACTTCATGTCAATAATATTCGAGCCTTCTCAAGCTCGACATCAAATACTGGGGCCATTACATTGGGATTAAGGTTTTTAGCAAGAAAAGAAAGAAAAGTTTTATATGCTAGAAGCTAAGGCTTGGTGGTTAGGATTTACTATAAGGGCCAAACGGTCGTATGAACCATGCTCACATAGTCCACCCTAGCCATGATACAAGTTTTTATGCGCTTTTAATCATGTACTTTACACACTGAGAAATGAAAGAAAGTTTCGTCTTGCTATTACACATTTCCTTGCCTCTTAAATTTCGGATCCTAATAGCCCATGGGCTACCCCTACTCAGGGACTATCGAGCCCAACGGTACCCCTATTCGGGGACTGTTGTCCGAAGAAAGTTCGGACAACCGGGGCTATCAAATCCCGAAGGCACCAAAACTATTAAGCGGTGCCCAAATGCAAAAGGCTATGGCCACCCTAAAAATAGCCCGGAGACGTCCGAAGCTCGTAATCATAAAGTAAGGCCTTTATAAGAAACTCAAAACCTGCTAAAAGGTTACCTTTGGAAAAGAAATCGTCTAAAATCACTTAAGCATCTTGAAAAAACTTCTAGTCACACTGAGTTTTCAAAGCCTCGAGCAAACAAAGTTATTTCGAGGACGGGCTCCGTTCGGACCTCTGAAAAATGAACACCCCATGATTACATTTGATTCTATGCTAAGGCATTAAAAACATTACATGAATAGAAATTATGAAATGATGCTGGAAAACAAAAGACACAATCTTGCCTTTAAGGGACAATTTCATATATATTCAGAAATATATTTGCAAAGGCCCAATAAAAACGGCCTCAAAATAAAATATATATATATATATATATATATATATATATATATATGAGACAAAAACTAAAAAAGTACTAAGGCATCTACGTCCAGTCTTTGCCGGGGCCCGACTTGTCGCCGGAGCCGTCGAAGCCTTCAGATCCCTCAAAACCCTCAGAGCTTTCGGAACCTTCAGGCTCATAAAGCTTCTTTACCTCGACCTTTAACATTTTGGCTTCCGCGATCTCAGCCGATAGGTCAAAACCTCAGGCGTGGATCTCTTCGAGGGTCTCTCTTCGGGACAGTGGCTTCATATATTTGGCCTTTGCCTTCAGGCAGATCTCGGTTGCCTCCACATCGGCCTTGTATTGGGCAAATATTGCTTCGGCATCGGTGGGGGTTGTATCTAATTTGGACTTCACGGCCTCGTATTCTTTACCTAGGGCATCCCGCTCTATAACGGCCGAGCTCAACTGTGCTCGGAGATCGTCATTCAGCTAATACCATTTGTCATCTTTGTCCCTTTCCACCTGGAGGTGGTTCTCAACCGATGACATATCCATCTTAGTGGTTTCCTTCTCCAAATCCAGCAGGTCCATTTTGCTTTTCCACCCGTCGTCCATGGCTTGGACCTCGTTCATCTCGGCTTGGAGTTAGTCGATCTTCTGTTGGACCTGTGAGGTTGTGTTGTTAGCCACTGTGACTAGCTCCTCATTTTTAACATCAAAGACCTTTAGCTATTTGACCAAGTCGGCATATTCTCGCTTCAGGTTCGAAGCTTCCTTCTGAGTCCTGTCCAGCTCGGCCTAAAGATCCTTGACGGCCTCATCCTGTTGCTCACTGAGAAACTTGTACATGTCCTTCTTTTGAACCTGCTCCTTAAGCTCAAACTCGAGCTGGTTGATTTTGAAGCGGTACCGGAGGAAGCTCTTATGGTGAAGCACTAAGGCCTGCGAAGCAACAAAAACAGTAAGAGATATTGAAAACTAAGTGGAATTCATGAGGGGGTGTTGATGCCTTACCTGGTTCAGTGCCTACTAAGCCTCCTTGAAGAGACTCGACGCGCCCACCTCATTCATATTTTCCTGGTCCTCCTCGGTCACCAGGCATCAGAGGTAAATGGTTATGCATACTGGAGTAGATAGAACCTGAGCATCCTCCTAGACCGTAAGAATGATTGTTCTCTTGCGGCCTGGGTCTACACTCGGAGCAGGAAATTGCTTCACTAGTTTTGGGCTCGAACTCGGCCCGCCATATTTCGAAGGCGCTCCCTTCTTCGGGAACTCCAGGTTGCCCAGCCCAAACATGTCTTCTAAAGTATACATGTCCACGCCATCGAAGAAGGAGTAGAGAGGGTTATACGTACCGTCAACTCCTTCACTTGACTTTTCCTTACCCGCTTAGGCCTATTCAAGCATGGACTCGGTATAGGAGGATGTCTTGATGATGTCTATCACACCGGATGCCTTCTTTGGAAGAGAAGCGGCTTCTCGGGAGGTCTCATCCCCTGTCTCCATTTCGGCCTCTCGAGTTGGAAGGAGATCGGCCTCATGGATCATTTCCCCGGTTGCCGCCTGCTCCCCGGTAGGGGTCGATCCGTGAGCAACAAATATGTCGCCTTCTTCAGACTAGTCCCTGAGCCAGCGAAGCGAGTCATAATCTGGTACCTGGGAGTTGGTGTTCTTCTTGGGATTACGAGCCAGGGAAGCCGCCCTCTTTTTTGGCTTCACCTCGGGACCCGAGGAACCTTAAGACTTTCTTTTCCTCTTCTTCTTCTCCCCCGCGGAAGCCCAGGTTCATCCCGTAATAGAGGGATCAATGGATAAGGATGCATCCTCATCCCTTTCCAGCAGCCTAAGTTCGGTGGTCTTAGGCAAACCTACGAAAGAAAGAGAAAAGGTCAGCATTACGTAAGTTTTGGGCGTAACAATAAATATTCATAGAAGATCCTTACCATGAGAAGAAGCCTCTCATCTGCCTTTCGAAAGCTTGCGCCACGAGCGCTCGAATTATGACATCTGCTTGCAGATGCCTTCGATCCACTCCTTAAGCCGGGGGACCGCATTAGAACCCAAGCAACAGATGCACGACCACAAATACCGATGATGAGAAAGGAAACAAAAAAGACTTGACACTTAAAGAAAAACTACACTTACGAGATGCATTCCACTTCTCGGGAAATGGCAGGAACTTGGGAGGGATCAAATCTTTAGTTTTTACCCGAACAAAGCGTCTCTACCAGCCTCGATCTCGATCCTCATCGACGCTCGAAAAGGGAGCCTTGCTGGCCCGGTGAACGAGCTTCATTAGTCCCCCTCGGAAAATTCATGGACTCTACAGACGGAGTAGGTGGTCGAGGGTGAACCGAGGAGATTCGGTGTTATTCACAAAATAACGTAGGAGGATCACGATCCTCCAAAGATACGGGTGGATTTTCCCGAGGCACACCTTGTAACTTTTGCAAAAGATCAGAACTATTGGGTCTACCGGACCCAGCGTGAAGGGGTAAGTATAAATACTTAAATACCCCTCCACATAGGTAGTAATATCGTCCTTAGGCTCGGGGACTACCACGTTTTTACCTTTCCAGTTACTTCCCTCTCGGACTATAGGAAGGGTATCTTCGGTAACGGAGCATATATATCTCGATGCCCCTTCACCTCAGTCTTGTTTGGATGAGACCTTCTCGACTTTGAAGTCATCTCAGATAGAAAAGCCCCTAGGTATAAAGCTTTTTATGGGGGGCTCTAGTGCCGCTTCAGTAGGCCGCCTCGGTACATGTGGCAGGGTGGGAAGATGAAAAGGAAGCCTGCTGATGAACTAATTTAGAAGTCTTAGCCATCGTGATCTGGAAAATACGAAAGTTTGAAGAAAGATATGAAGATTTGAAGGAAAGATATGAAGGTTTGAAGTAAAAGTATGAAGGTCCGAAGGTAGGATGAAAATCTGGGTAGAAACCTAAGAACAATTATGAAGATTTGAAGATCAAAGATAAAGAGATAATGATTTGAATGAGTTGATAGCCGCTAGAGAATTCGAAGGTAAAAGCTAGGATCAAAAAGTGGAAGAAGTACAAATAGTCTAATCTTTTATAGGAGAAACTGTAATCAATACGCGATATTTCACATTCGGAGGTGACCAGTTATAACGACCTGGCGGGTTGTTTTGAGGATTTAAGTCCCGTCTGATGGCATAAGGCCCTAAGCAGCTTCATATTATGTGTATTGACGTGCGTGCGTGGTTGAATTCGGTTACCGAATATTTTAGAGTGATTTGGGACACTTAGTCCCTAAAACGGAAGCTTAGGTCTTAGGATTTTGGCCGTAGTCAAAACTATATGAAGGCGACTCCGGAATAGAGTTTTGTCGGTTCTATTAGCTCTGTTGGATGATTTTGGACTTAGGAGCGTGTCCGAACTGTAAATCTGAGGTCTGTAGCTGATTTAGGCTTGAAATGGCGAAAGTAAAATTTTTGGAGATTTGGACCAAAGTGGACTTATTGATATCGGAATCAGAATGCTATTCCGAGAGTTGGAATAACTCCGTTATGTTATTTGGGACTTGCCTGCAAAATTTGATGGCATTCCGTGTTGGTTAGATTGGTTTCGGCACGAGTTTTCAAAGTTGAAAGTTTTGCAAGTTCATAAGTTCGATTCGGGGTGAGATTTGTATTTTTGGCATTGTTTGATGTGATTTGGGACCTCGAGCAAGTCCGTGTTAGGTTATGAGACTTGTTGGTATGTTTAGACGGGGTCCCGGGGTCCTTGGGTGAGTTTCGGATAGGCTACGGGTCATTTCCCCCTATTTTGAACTGCTGTTATCTGTGATCTGGTTTCCTTCATCGCATTCGCGTAGTGTTATTTTATAGGGTGAAATATTTCCTCTTCGCGTTTGCAGTCACCCTCTCGCATTCGCAAAATTTTGCCACACCCTTCTTCGCGTTCGCATTCCCTATCTCGCGTTCGCGAAGTACAAACCAGGCCCTGGGCACTGGTGATCATATTCCATTACACTCTTCGCGTTCGCGTACTACTTCATGCATTCGCGAAAAGAAGTCATTGGACCATCATATTTTTCCTTTCCGCATTCGCGAACATGTTGTCGCGTTCGCAAAGAAACACTGGGCAGCTTTTGTTTTTCTTCTTTGCGAACGCATCCCTTCCTCCGCATTCACGATGCACAAAACACCTGGGCAGAATATAAAGTCCTTTATTCCGAGGGTTTGCCATTTTCACCATTTTTGGAGTTCTAGAGCTCGGTTTTGAGCGATTCTTTATTGGTTTTTCAAGGAAATCGAATGGGTAAGTGTTCTTCACCTAGAATTTACTATATTCTGCAATTTTATCTTTGTTTTTATCATTTAATTTGTGTTTTGAGTTGAGAAAAATGTTGGTTTTTGAAGAAAATTTCCAAAATGAAAAATCATGATTTGAGGGACGAAATGGTATCGGAATTTGATAATTTTTGTATGTTTGGACTCATATCGGAATGAGTGTTCGGGTTTTGTAACATTTGTCGAGTTCTGAGGTGCGGGCCCGGGGGTCGACTTTTGGATCGATTTTTAGATTTTGATAAAGATTGACACTTTATAATCCGGAATAGTCTCTTATGAGTTTTATTTGTGCTTTGAAGTTATTTTGATTAGATTTGAGCCGCCCGGAGGTCATTTCACCCAAGAAGTTTATTTTTGAGTATCGATCTGTCTCCTTTAAGGTAAGTATATTACCTAACCTTGTGTGGGGGATTTCCCCTTAGGGTTTGAGTCTTCTATGTTGATTCTAGTCCATGTACGTGAGGTGACGAGTACGTGCTCGGACTTATTTGTGGAAAGTTGGCCTTTTAGGATTCTTAGGTCCTTACATTCACCGAGTATGAAGTTTTTCTTGATGTGATTAAGTCCCTATTTATTAGTTTCACCTCTACATGCTTTAATTAAAATTAATTGCTTCAGGATTCACTCTTATTGCCTATTTGACTCTTATTTGACTTAACTGGAGATTTTACCTCCTCTGTTGTCATGCTATCTTTTCATAACTGCCTATCTTTATTTGGGATTAATATTATTTTGTCCTATAATTGTTCAGTCTTAATTGAGGTTATGATCATTTTTCCGCTACTTATCTTTAATTGAATTGTTGAATATCCTTCGTAATTTTCTCAACCTTAAAAGAAGTTTAGATATCCTATATCTGAGTCGACTTGTTTTTATTTGGAATTATTTGACTCGTGTTAGCTTCCCTGTTGTTGAGGTGTATATTGTGGGATCGTTGCTACACATTAGTTTTTCCTTGTTGAGTTGTTCTCTTTATGCCTAGCATCTCAGACTGTGGTTATTCCTTGTGAATTGGTGCCACATTTTCTTGTGATTTAAAAGTTCTTGAGTTGATTTACTTGTCGTACTTTGTATTATTGCCATTGTTGTTGTTGTATTTGTTGTGGTGATGCACGAGGTTTCTTTCATACGGTTGTTATTATTGTGATGCATGAGGTTTCTTCCGTGCGGTTGTTATTATTATGATGCACGAGGTTTCTGTCGTTCGGTTGTTGTTATGAGGTTGCACGAGGTTTCTGTCATGCTATTGTTACTATTGATATTTTGCACATGCGGCGTGACAAGGTGGGATATATATGTGTGTGGGTTGCGCATGTGGCGTGACAAGGTGGGAACATTATTATACACGTGTAGCGAGACAAGGCGGGCATTTATGTTACTATTGCACACGTGGAGAGACAAGGTGGGTTGTGTCAGGGGTTGATTATGATGATTTGTGGTATGGGGGCATTTTTATTGTTGATATTTGTATAGTGGTATACATACATGTGTGAGCTTTATCTTGTGAAAGCTGTGAGAAAACATTCTACGTGATGTTCGTTCTTGTTCCTTATGCTTATTTGCTGATATGGACTATGGTAGGACACTTGCACAAGCATACACGTAATTAAGCACTCTTATCGGATAAGAGGTGTCCTTGATATTGTTGAGCATAGATACTTACCCTTGTTCACTTGCCTTCTATGTGAGAATGGCTCTATTGGCACGTGAGTCGCCAGTGCGGTTATGAGATGTTATGAGGGCACAAGAGGCCAAGTGTTAGAGTTCAGGTCTTGAGACCCATAAGTTGTGATTTGTCCGAGGTTCGGTACCTCATGGAGTTGCTGACTAAAACCTTATGTAAAAGCGGTTGTAGTTGCGGAGTTATTATTTGTCCTTGCTATATTTGTGATTCCGGATTTAGATTGCATTCCATTCACCTTTCTGTGTCATTTCATAATATTCCACTGATAATTATTGTTTCCTTCCTGGTTGCCATTTTTGTACTATGAGCCATATTGCATAGTCTTCATGTAGACATCATACTTCTGTTGTTCGTGTACGTATATCTGTTCAGTTTATTAGACCAGTGGTTGTCTTGATTGTTTCTCGTCACTACTCCACAGAGGTTAGTCTTGATACTTACTGGGCACCATTGTGGTGTGCTCATGCTACTCTTCTGCACATTTTTGTGCAGATCTAGGTACTTGTTCGTTAGCTAGCTATGTGAACTATTGCTGTGGAGACTCAAGGTAAACTTGCTGCTGCGTTCGCGGGCCTCAGAGTCACCTTCACCTTTTCGTTTTGCACTGTTTATTCTTATTTCTGGACAGTTGTATTTAGAAGTTTTCTAGAAAATACTCTGTAGAGCTTATGACTTGTACTACTGGTTTTGAAAATTTTTAAGAGATTCTATTTAAATAATGTTGTTCTTTTAATTATTGTTAGGCTTACCTAGTCCCTAAGACTAGTTGCCATCACTATACCCAAACGGAGGGAAAATTGGGTCGTGACACGAGCCGATGATTGACACGTGTCCAAAGTCAGAACGATGTGACTCATGGGGTATTTCGGCTTATTCATCGTCTCGGTTGTAACGTACGAAGGAAGGAACTGGGGTTCATCTATCATTTTCCATCATTTCGGCGAACCTACTCTCTAAGAAACAAGGGGACTATCTGTATACGGGTGAACTCGGGGTTAGCACACACCCCAAGTTCCCAGTGAGTCAAACGAAGTAAGAAGTATGAATGTATGAGATAGAGACTGAATCTGAGAACTCTTTGAATCGAGGCTGGAACGGGGTGCTCTCTAACAGGCCTGACAAATCAACACCCCCAAACCCGGAATGAGCTCCAAGACCTCGGAATGCACTACGAACAATTGCACACGGCCGTGATATACGTACCCAATCGGACATCACGGTGCGGATCTTGTCCGATGTCGATAGTGTATCAGTGATTGACGTACAAGGAGGATTTTTTTTTCTTTTTTAGAATTGTACTAGGGATAAAACTCTCCTACCATATAAAGGAAAAGTTTTTTTATTCAATAGACACATTGTAACACGCATATCAAGGCAATACAAACTTATTTCTCTGCTCTCTAGTTATTGAAGGGTTCTTATTTTTATCATAGCTCTTAATATACATTTGGCTTCGAATTGAGGATCCGGTCGAGGGCAAAACTATTGTCCAGCCTAAATCTGAGCTCGGAGTCAATGTCACAACTAGTTTGGTTATTTATTTTATCTTTAATTCGTTTATCTAACATTCTTGATTACTTGTGTTGAATCAATCCACATATCCTTAAAATCGCGTACAAATTTAATTGTTATCCGTTTTAAGGGTAAATAATATACACACTATATATTACTATATATTTTAGTATAATATATAAATATAGTTGTAATGGGATTAACTTTTGTATTCAGATGATTGGTTACCTGAACTTTCACCTTGTCGGTGAGGGTTCGATTCCCCCACCTTCTAATCCTCGAATAACTATTAAATGAACCAAACAAAGTAACCAAAAATTGAAGAGGAGGGCCAATGGACATGGCCCCTTGCCAGCTCCCTGAAAGCTCTAATCCCTATACCTCGTGGAGTTAATTGGAAAGTGGATACTGAGAAGTGCAAACAGAAGAGACAACTAAAATCTCAGACTTGTCGTAAACATTTGTCTGTTGAAAGCAATTTGTGAGTCGTTTACTAGTTTGAAACCATTTGTCTCAATATGTTCTGTCAATTTGCATTTTACTAGTTTGTGTCTCATTTTGTCTTAATACAACTCATTTTAGATTAAATAAATTACTAGTAGAACATATGTGGTTCCATTGGCTGGAGCTCCTAATTGTACCACTTCAATATATATATGATGCTTTGGTACACCGATTTAATTACCTACAATATCTGTCATAATTCAAGCCCGTTATACATATTGTCCGCTTTCATTCAATAGAACTCACACATTTATCTATAGGATTACCACCTGATCGGGCTTAATTAAAAGCGAACGTACTACATGAACTTATATTTTATGATCTTATATAGTAAATACTTCACTTTCCCTTTTGCGATATGAAGTGCTTAAGATATTATATGCACTAATCCTTCATAAGCTTACTAACTCAAATGCATGTGAATACTCTATTATAAATTTATGTGTAAACAATCAACTAAATTACGACATGTAATATATATGAACGCATAGAGTTAGTTTAAATTCTGAATCTTCTCTGCTTCTAATTAACTAGAGTGATGATGAGCATATTACCTTGCAAGACACTGTCGTCTAGATGGACAACAAGAAAAGTATGGGAAAATATGTCTAACAATCAGATTACAATGCAAGGTATGCTCGCTGCTGATCACTAATTACTGCAAATGGTCAGGCAATTGAAATGATTGTTAATTAGGCTGCAGCCAAGTAAGGAAGCATTTGTCATTACCTGAGGTCCTGAACATATACGACTAATTAATTAATTCAAATCCAAACGAAACACGTCTAATAAAAAAAGGCTAAGCATCTTATATCCTTTATTGTCTTGTCAACATCTCACAACTCTTAATGATGGGCGAGATATTAATGATCATATATCACTTTTAATATTCTTGACATGGAACATAAGTATCTCCGTAAAAAACTGCCAGAATTTTAACAAATATAAGTTCTAAATCAAAGCAACTTCAAATGTAAATTGTATGGGGTGATACGAACCTCAAAGATTGAATCAACAACAATAATATATTGAGTGAAAATTTCACAAGTGAGGTCTGGGATAGTGTGTACGCGTATTCCTACCTCTATAAAACTAAAGAGACTGTTTTCGAATTTCGATAGACCCCGGCTCAATGAAAACATAATTCTAACAGTTATAAAAAAGAAAAATAATAGTAGAGAAGTTAAGAAGCAGAAACAACGACAAGAAAAATAAAATAACTTGACACAAAAAACTAGTAGAAAACTAAGAACTAAGATTCAACCATTAAATTTAAATCTAATGCGGGATAGGGCCCTTCCTTCTCAAAAAGGAATAATTTCATTTGCTAGCTTCCACTACCATTAAAATTTTCAGAAGAATCCAATCATAAGAGAGCTTAAACAAGAAATAATGTTGGTTGTACTGACAAATGTTGCAGCTATCGATCTTATGGCCCCGGCCAGCCCATTTGAAAATTAAGGTTAACATCAATGAAGACAATGCACCTAGCAGCTATCCTAAGGGAAGTAGAAACTACTAAGAAAAACACAGACAACAACGTCTGAATCATTCATCTTTGGAAGAAAATAATAAGTGTGCGTAATTTTTATGATTTGTGGTCCTAGGAGTTAATGTTATTTGGTGCCTTGTCGTTTCACAAACATGTAATGCCATGTGAATCAAGCAAGAACCGTGTCACTAATTATTGCAATATCCTTCCAATTATACGTATTATTATTGTTCTCAAACTTTTACTATTTTTACTATGCAGAGGTAAGGTATGCGTACACACCATCTTCCCAATACCTCATTTGTATAATTAAAGTGGGTTTTTTGTTGTTGTAATGTACTCAAAATTCTCCATAAATTTAATTTTTTTATTGTAATTTAAGTGGTTCCGCCCAATTCGAAAATATAAAGAACTTATTGAGGAGAATTTACCATATATGAAATGGACATATAAATTAATCTTGTCGGCAACAGGGCAGGTCGAGCTTTATTCATTTAAGAGAGAACGAGGAGTGAATCGAAAAGCTTTGTTTCCGTTCTTTGGGTGTTTTCGTGTCCCTCTCATATTTTTATTTTTTTTAATAGTTGTTGAGAATATGAAAGGCGTCTGAAACAATGGATACTTATTAGACTACAACAATTTTTACATCTAAATAAAATTAACTCATTTGATTAAATCCTATATCTCAATTTATTTCTACTATTTTAAATTCTTAATCACATATAAATTGCAACTAGGATAAATTGACTTAATTGAGCTTGGGCATGACCGTCATTGTAGTAAAAATTGCATGGGGCGTCCTATTTGGTCGCCCCTTTTTAACTTATACCCATTTTATTTTTTCGTTTGCATACATACCTATTTTTTTGTTAAAAGCGTTTTAAAAAGATGATTTTGCCCTTCTTTAATAAAAGACTATTGACAAACTGCCGGACAAAAATTTAAGCATGTTTAGGCTAAAATTTTAGCAAATAACTAAAAAACTTCAGCTTGTTTAGACTGAAGTTTCGGATAAAACTCAGGACAAAACTGTAGACTGCGTTACAAAATTTCAGCATGTTTTGGTATGAAGTTTTAGCAAATGAACTAAATAACTTCAGCATGCATTAGCAAAAACTCTTTAGAAAAATACATACTGCAAGATAAAAACTTAAGCATGTTTAGTATGAAGTTTTAGCAAATGAACTAAAAAATTTCAGCATGTTTAGTCTTAAATTTTAGCAAATGAACTAAATAACTTCAGCATGCTTTGTCTGAAGTTTTAGCAAATGAACTAAATAATTTCAGGATGTATTAGCAAAAACTCATTAGAAAATTACATACTACAAGATAAAAACTTAAGCATGTTTAGTGTGAAGTTTTAGCAAATGAACTAAAAAACTTAAGCATGTTTAGTCTGAAGTTATAGCAAATAAACTAAATAACTTAAGCATGTTTAGTCTGAAGTAGGGGTGTTCATAAAAATTCGAAAAATCAAACCAAACCGAAAACCAAACCGAAAACCAAACCAAACCGACCAAAAAAATCGATATTTTTAGGTTTGGTTTGGTTTTGGTTTTAAATTTTTATAACCGACCAAATTTGGTTTGGTTTTGGTTTTAATAAAAAATAAACCGAACTAAACCGACTATAAAAGTAGCTATTTAAATTTATTATTACACCTATATATATGTATATTTTTATATAAAGTTTTTAAAATTTTATGGTACATATTAGTCATTTGTATTTTTAGTCTAGTTCTTTGCTATTATAATAATCTAATTCTTTTCCTTCTAGTTTGATTGGTAGTTTTCTTTTATTAAGTACAAGAATTTATTTCATGTTAAAAATAGTCGAGTTTTAATTGAGTACTTAAGTTATTCATCACTATTTGAGTCAATTATCATCAATATATCTTGGTAAATGATAGATTTCTCAAAAGCAATTGGTTTGATAGCGTTACGTTAAAAATGTACTCGCCGGAATATGTGTTTGGTAGTGTATGTCTCATATTTAAGAAAAAACCTACAAATAACCGAAAAAATCGAAAAATCGAATCGATAAAAAACCGACTTAGTTGGTTTGGTTTGGTTTCAATATTTGAAAAACCGACTTACTTGGTTTGGCTTCTATTTAGGGAAAAACCGACCCAAACCGAACCATGAACACCCCTAGTCTAAAGGTTTAGCAAATGAACTAAATAACTTAAGCATGTTTAGTCTGAAGGTTTAGTAAATGAACTAAATAACTTGAGCATGTTTAGTCTCAAATTTTAGCAAATGAACTAAATAACTTAAGCATGTTTAGTCTGAAGGTTTAGTAAATGAACTAAATAACTTGAGCATGTTTAGTCTCAAATTTTAGCAAATGAACTAAATAACTTAAGTATGTTTAGTCTCGAGTTTTAGTAAATTAACTAAATAACTTCAGCATCTTTAATCTGAAGTTTTAGCAAATAAACTAAATAACTTCAGCATGTTTAAACTGAAGTTTCGGATAAAATTCACGACAAAACTGTAGACTGCAGGATAAATAGTTTCAGCATGCATTAGCATGAAGTTTTAGCTTCATGCTGAAACAACTTCATGCTAAATTAGCATGAAGTTTTAGCTTCAACATGAAACAACTTTATGCTACATTAGCATGAAGTTTTAGTTTCAAGGTAAAACAACTTCATGCAAGTGTGATTCTGAAGATGAATATGGACAAGTTTCTGATTTTTTTATAAAGTTGCTGAGAGGAGAGGAGAAGATCGTTTTATATCTTCTGTCAGGGGTGTAATTATCATATTATTACGGGTTTTTTGTGAGATGGCTACCAAATCAATAATTTTAAAAAATAGTATATATGTTAAAAGGTGGCACAAATATAGAGTACGACTGCAAATCCCCGACATTGTATTCGGAATGGGCTGACTGGACAATGGGGATGGGCTGCTGACAGAAAGAATGGTGTGTAATATAGTTCTTTCGAAAGGAAATCTATGTTTTTTTTAAAGTTTACTGAGCCATTAAATTTTGGTGGTTTTTTCCTTTCTTTTGCTTTCGACGCTTAATTTTTTATTTATGTTTTTGGAAATTATAGTCTTATACTCTTATGATATAAACTTTTTGTAGCTATAGAACCATGTCAGTAAGGGTTAAATTAAAAATTTAAAGTTAAATAATTTTTAAATATAAAAGTGTGATATCATGCCGGCTCGTCCGGCTACTGATTTAAGGTTCGTCTAGTGGGTTATTGATGTTAGTGCTAATTTTTCTTTCTATCCACCATCTTATTTGGAAACTTTCCTCCAACTAAAATCCTTCTATTCCATGTGAGTTCTGTTCTAAGCTTCACGTTCATCAATTCCATGTGGGGTAAAACAACTAATTTTTAATTTAATTTGCAGTTGAACGTTTGCTTATGAGTTATATGATAAAGTCTGTTGAATATTTTATTATTTTCTTTTTCTTTTTCGCATCCATAGCATAGAAAAGGGATCATAACAAATTAGAAGTACCAATTATGTATCCACATGATGTTTCGAAATCCACCAGCCAAGCTCCCAATTATTTAGCTTTCGACTTATTTCTGTCTTTCTCAGATTAATATGTAATTGAGATTTATTTTTAATGTGACAATTAAAGTTAAAATGTTTTATTGAGAAGAACATTAGTACTTCTGTTTATAGTAATACCTCTTACATTTATAAGTATGATTAATTTTATGATCATTAATAACGTCAATTCCTTATTTTAACCATAAGTGGAAAGAGGCATTTTCGTTGCACGGAAAGCTTCATAAAACGCTGTTGCGTGCCCACTATACTAGTAGTTGTAGTAGTAGTAGCAGCTAGGACGGTAAAGGAATAATTATTAGCCAATTTTTGGAGTTTGGACCAAGATAAGGTTTAGCGTGAATCACTTGGTCAACTAATTTTAATGACTTAAAAAATAATGTAAGAAATCACAATTATGTAATTTTTAATTAAATGACTGACATGAACCATTGAGACCTAACTACTCCTACTATCATACTAGTAGTAGCAGCAGCAGCGCCAGCAGCTCGATTGGTAAAAGAATGTAGAGGCGCAGCTACAATATCATATACGGTGTCCGATCGTATGAATTTAATAATTCTTTTGAATTTATTTTCCAATGATCGGTTAAAGATAACAATTAGTGGCATGTAATGGTAGTATTAATTAGTGGGTGATGCTTTAACTGTAATCTTTGCTGATAGTCACAATAGTGTAGAATGATAATGAGATATTCATGTGGAGCAAATATCATGGAGTTAGAGTGTAGGTAGTTGCCAATTTGCCATAGAAAACAATTCACATTTAAAGCATTTAAGCATGCATTTTTGTCGCTCTTTTGGAATATAGGTAGAAACACATTTTCAATACAATTAAATGGGAGAAAACACGAAAATACACAAACAAGAAAAAAAAACAAAGAAACACACACATTAGGTAATATTATCTCTTCTTTTTTTTTCTTCTTTTTTTTTTCTTTTTTGGTTTAACCGTCCATTTAAATGGAGAATATTCTCAGCAAAGATTCATATTGCTGAGCCAATTCATTTGGGATTAAGTCTTAGATATTTTTTATTTAGTCATTCGATATCTGAAACAAATTGGCTCGTATAATTAGGATTCATATCACGTAAGACTTCCTAAATAAGAATTGCTCCTTACCAAGAATTTCTCCAAGAGCTGAAACCTTAGTTAAGGATGGAAGAATTTCCTCCATTCCACCGTACAGCTTGGTAGTAGGGGTGTATATAGATCGGGTTTGTTCGGGTTTTTAAATTATCAAACCAAACTAATTGTGTCGGGATTTTAAATGTAAAAGCCAAATCAAACCAATAAAAGTCGGATATTTTCATCTCGATTTTTCTCCGATTTTTTAAATTTTTTTCCGGTAAAATAGTCATAGCATAAAATTAAGCAATGAGGTGCATTAGCGCCTTGGTGACTGCACTTAAGCGCCAATCAAGCAAGGTGAAGTGCACAACCAGTTTTGCACCTAACTTCAGTGATATCGAAACGGATTGGCTCGTATAATTTGAATTCACACCACGTAAAGCCTCTTAAAGGAGAATTGCTCCTTACCAAGAATTTCTCCAAGAGCTGAGACCTTAGTTAAGGGTAGAAGAATTTCCTCCATTCCACCATACTGTTTGGTAGTAGGGGTGTACATAGATCAGGTTTGTTCGGATTTTTATATTATCAAACCAAACTAATTGTATCGAGATTTTAAATGTAAAAGCCAAATCAAACCAATAAAAATCGGATATTTTAATCTCGATTTTTTTCGGATTTTTCAGATTTTTTTCCGGTAAAATCTTCATAGCATAAAACATATAACTTGTGCTCCGATATTTGTTTGGTCCTAATAGGATATTACTATATAAGATGTTACCCAAGAAAATAATACGAAATAATGTGAGATGAATCATAACATTATACTAAAATACTCAACAATAAAGATAATGAAATCGCATAAAATAAATATTGCTAATTAATAAGTTATAATGAAACTAAACATATCTAAAAGTACTAAGTCATGCTAAAATAAGTACGACTAATAAGTATTAAGTATCAATTACATGACTAAACAATAAAAAATAAGTTATATACTTTCATTGTCTAAACCAATGCAAAACTAAAAACAATAGATATTCAACACTATTATCTTTTTTAGTATTGAATTGAATTTTTTTTGTTAGCATTAGCATTGATTTGATTTCGCTTTGGGCTTTATTTGAGTTACTAACTTTAGTGGGCTATAAAACATATTTGACCTTCAAAAATTATAAGTCCAAGCTTGAAATAATACATTAAAAGAGAGAACTGTGAAAAAGTTGAAGAAATTTTTATAAATTGCATTATATTAAAAAAATTTAAAAATTTATACATGTAATGACGGGTTGTTTTGGTTTCGATTTGACTTTTTTTAGTAAAATCAAACCAAACCAATTATGGGCGGGTTTCTTTTCCCAACACCAAATCAAATCAGATCAAACCATAGTCAGATTTTTTTCCCCCGGTTTGACTCGGATTATCGGTTTGATACGATTTATCGATTTCCTTTGTACGCGCCCTATTTGGTGCTAAACTAAGCATTTTCTGGAGTAATCTGGCCTTACTTACCTATTGGAGAGTGTCAACTAACAATAGTTGTGTTCTTAGAGTATCTAGTTGCTTGTTACATGCTGTGGAATCCTCCGAGCTTGGAACATGTAACGAACGACATGTTAGATTAATATTTTCTCAGATTAATATTTTTCTCCCCTAACAGCATTTGAACCTGATTTGGAGCTACCAATACAGCAAAGGAAAGATTTGCATAGTTAGCATTCATATTTATTACTGGGTTTATTGGATGAATAATTGCAATGTAGACCTCCAATATTAACAACTTTGTTAAATTGTGGACAAGGACAACGATGTGAATTGCTTAATTGTTCAAGCAAATGAATTACCCATGTTATCAAAAGGCACAAAAAAGCGAAGATGTTCCTTAGGAATTAGCGGAAAGCACCTTAATAAAGAAAGGCGCTAAAAAAAAAAAAAAAAAAATCAAGAACAGTAATTATAATTTTATGGACAGATGAAATAAAAAATTTACAATTAAGTGATTTTATTATGCATGCCTACACTATTTCGCAATGAGGTGCATTAGCGCCTTGGTGACTGCACTTAAGCGCCAATCAAGCAAGGTGAAGTGCACAACCAGTTTTGCACCTAACTCCAGGGCGTAATTGTACCTTAAGCGAGTCTTTGACAACACCGCCTAAAAAATAGGTTAAAGATGGATGCATGATATATTGCCAAATAATATCCCAATAAACACTAATTCAGGACTTTAGCTAGAAGAGGGGTTGTATTAATACTTCTAAACAGATGAGTACTAATTAGTACGACAGTAACATAAACACAGCTGCCTAAATACACTAATGGGCTGTACTTCACAAAAGTCGACCAAGAACGGAAAAGGTACCCCTCTGATTAATCTAAAACATCATACCAAATTAACAGCTTCAAAGACTAATCTTATACAGTTATGAATTACGGCCAAAAACACTTGTGAAGAATCCCAGTCAGCAATCCGCAGAGGCAATGTCTTTGTTCACAATCTGCAATGGGATAGTTCAAGGATTAATAGTTACTCCATCTGAATTTTTGGAATTGACCAAATGGCTAGTTTATCAAATTGCAAAGAGCATCAATTATAAATGTGAAATTAGAAACACTTTCTACGTTATGTAGCTACCATTATCACCACAACTCACCGATAAGGGGGGCACCAAAGTCCTAGACAACAGGCATATATTCATGTTGATGCAAGGAGATGTGATACCTTAGCAATACGATATATTTCTCACACAAATCTACTCAAATAAGGACGCAGCAAAAGTTTACTAAGAAAATTATTGGAAGTTCATGATCAAGGTATATGCAACTCTAAGCTGTGTTGCTCGAACTCTCCGAAAATATCTTCGGGTGCGTGTCGGATCCTTCAAAAGCAGTGTATTTTTCGAGGATCCGACACGGGTGCGGCAACATTTTAGAGAGTCCGCACAACATAGACTCTAAGTTCATGATCATGGTATATGCAACTCTCTTAACTCTTACCCTTGCACAACATGGACATAGCGCCATTCAAGCAATAATAGAATAGTAAAAATATAAGACATGCCAAAAGTCTGAATTATACCTTTGATATATACTCTTTCATTCCATCATTAATAGGCCCGTCTAGTGCCCTCTCAGCAAGTTCATAAAACGTTGTATTACCTTCAGGACCATTAACTTTCTCTTTGTGCAAATATCTGAATGTGCAAAAACAAAAAGTTAACACCAGTAAGCACAACTGAGACTCTGAAAGTCATGGACACGAACTAACAAAAAGTTTGTCGGTTCTAACCTTTGTTGAACAAGTGCTTCCAATGCCAGTTTGAGGTTTCCATGAACAGGATGGTTTTCATCAGTTTCAGACAATCCCAGCCTTCTCAACTGATGCCAAAGATTTTCTTCAACACATTCATGGCAGCAATTTTAAGTTTAATTTCTCATTAGATATTAGCAAGAAACGGACACAGAGAAAATAGGAATAATTAAATATGTTCAAGTACAACTTGAAATGCAAGCATACCTTCCGTAATTTTGCCTCCAGCAAGATGGACAATGCTGATAACCACAAAAGTAAGACCAGTGACATGTGATTTGTTTTCATCCTGCACACATGCCTCGTATACATCTTTAGGTAGCTGACTTATGAGGATATACGACTTCGCATCAGCTGCCACTGTCCATCATGAAAAATTCGTATTGGAAATACACAATTAAATAACAAAATATGCAGCCTATGATTCCAATGAGCTTAACAAACACTATAAGAAGTTTGCAGCTTGATCTGATGAATTCCATTTTGCAGCCCCAATATCTAACACTACTAATATACAATGAAAGTTGCAACTGCAGTTTGTTCTTGAAGATTATAGCTTAATATAAGGAGCAAATATACACACTTCTTACTATGTATCTAAGAGATATTCAGACAGAATGCAACAGGAGTTTTCAGTGGTATGCCTACAGAATTCTTCATCTTTTTGAAAAATAAAGAAGCTAAATCGACGACCTAAAGAATATGTAACACCATATGGAAATAATGCAAGTTTTGAACTACTCAGTAAAATCAACTACAGCTTAATCCTAAACTAGTTGGCATTGGCTATATGAATTCTCTGGATCCATTCTGCTATTTTCCGACACTCATTTCACACTAAAATGGATGCTAATGTTCATCATTGACTTTCTGCAGCCTGTTCCTTATCCGGCTTGAAACCGGCTATAGTTTGCACATCAAGAAGAGGCTCTTCGCCTTCTTCATGAAGACTGAATGCCTGTGCTATGACATCTAGTGGAAGCTGAGGGATTGATAAAATTTCAAGGAGAGCGGTATCCTTAATTTCTATTCTCTCTATTCTAAAAGTAAAAACAAAAAACTAAAAAAAATCAAAATCTACGGAAACTTCTACCAATTTACTTTACTTTAGTGTATTTGACAAAGGCCATTTTCTTAAATATCGCAGAAAGCGAATTTAGACAACACTCTAGCTAATTGAAGGAAAAAATGGCGTATCACCCATTTAAAGCCCTATACTACACTAAGATTCACATATGCGGAGTTTCTTTTGATAACCGAGAAATTCCCGAGAGTCGGTGGTGATACAATTCGAAGCTCAGTGGATATTAGGACAGCTCCTCTACCCTTCTCTACTTAATATTAGTTTTTCACTTTTGTATGTAACGGAGTTCAAACCCTTGACTTGCACCTAACCCACTCTTACCACTAGACCAAAGTTTGGGGCACATAATTTGGAGTTTTAATTACTTAATATAACTAAAACTTTGAAGAAGTAAAATGGCAAATAAGAAAGTTCTCACTACCTTCGGCTTAGACCCTATATATATATATATGTATTAAGAAATTTACAAAATATGAACAAATATTAAAATTCCGAACCCACCAACTCAAATGGTCACTAAATTCAGTGGCATCCTGAACCCAATCAAGTTTAAATCCCGGTTCCTCAAATAAAACGACCCAAAAGAGAAAAGTTCTCATATTTATAATTGGAGTATTAAGAGCAATAATTTAAACAAAACCTTGCTGAGAGGAGCGGCTATTTTGAGTAGACGAACGAGAGCGTTGAAGTTCCCTCATTTCAAAGCCAAAAATGGAGGAAAGCTTCGATTTTGCTTCATTAATAACAAAAGCAGGTAAATTTCTTTGACGGTAATTCTTGCCAGTAATCAATTGTGTTAAATCCTCCCTCTTTATAGGACACCCTGAATTTTGTTCACTCTTGAATAATACATAACGAATCACCTCTGCCACAAGTTTGTCTTTTTCCTGTATACAGTAAAATATACGCACAAAAATAAACCCAAAATTGTAAAAAATTTGAATTAAGTGTAGAAATGGATGGGATTTACCTCCACTGAAATACCAAACTGAGAGAAATCTTCTGCAAAAGTGGACATTTCTGTGATAGAAAATTAGAAATAAATTCAGTTAAATTCAAGATTTATATACTGAGATAATGGGGTTTGGGGAAATCGTGAAATCATGTACCTTTTTGCCTATCTCGGTGGGTTTTTGGAATTTGATTAGTTCTGCCTTTTTATTTAGGATTTGAAAAAGAGAAGAAACGAAGGGAAAGAAAGGTAAGGGCTTTATAGTTGACGGGTCAAGATTGAGATTCGGGTTTTTCTATTTTTTATTTCTTATTTCCCGCCATTTGATCAGAGGAATAAAGGGGTAAATACCATAATATTGTGGGATGGATGATGAGAAATCATTTCATTCTAAATCAAAGGTCTTGGATTTTGAATATTGTGAACTGAGAAATTTCTAGTAGGAAGTTGCTCTCACTTTAACAGTAAATTAGCTGGGTCAGAGGTATTGACTATTGAGTACCATATAGTAATTTATATATCTATATCTATACCTATATTACAAAATTCTCTCCTAAGCCACATTGCAATTCCACAACGTAGTAACGTTGTGTTAGATATAGAAAAGGCCTTCTCTTTTTATTTTCAAAGCCGTCCAAATCGAGAAAAATATTTTAATATTAGTTTGCGTTTTGAATTCAAACAAAAGTTTTTATTAGACAGAATCATCAACCAACAAGATCATAATAAAACTATGAGCAGACTCCCAATAAAAACAATTAGCATAATTTTTAGACTAGCTGTAATGACCCGACTGGTCGTTTTGAACTTTAGCGTTCCATTCGGTGGTTTGAGACTTTAAGTACCTTCATATTATATATTATTACTTGCGTATATATGGTTGGTTTCGATTTTCGAGCGGTTCGGGATTGATTTGGAAGAATAATTTTCGTTTTAGAAGCTTTAAGTTGGAAGAGTTGATCAAAGTTGGACTTTTGGGTAAACGGACTCGGAATCGGGTTTTAATTATTCCAATAAGTTTGTATGATGATTTTGGATATTTTCACAAAGTTTGGTTAAGTTCCGATGAGTTTTGGATAAGTTTGGGTTGTATGGTGATTGTTTTCGATTTCGACGTCGATTTGAGCATAAAGGTTACCATATTGAGCAAACGACCTTTGATTCGTGTTTCGACCAAACCATTATATCCGTATCGTAATTTTGGAACCATAGCAACTGAAATCATCAAGTTTCGACATCGTATGAGGAATTTATGCTCATTTTATTAAGAATTGGGTTGATAGATTTTTCAAATTAATTACGAAATTACCACTCAATTCCTATTTAAAAATCTGCATTATTTTCAAATATTGAAACCAACATATCTCCTTCATTTTAAGGTCAAATGGAGTGATTCAAAATCCTAGCTTGACTGGAATTTCACGAGAAATCCATTGAAGGCATCAAAAGTGAGTTTCGGGATCGTTTGACACAAGAAATGAGGCAGATAAGCTGGGCGTGTTTTGCTATTAATGTTGTTGAAATTTTTCTCATCTTGAAAGTTTGGGATTGAGAGATTTTAAGGATGTTTTTCAAGTTTCTTCCATGGGGCAAGTGTTTTCTACTCAGTTTTGATTATATTCCGTGATTCCATCTTTGTTTTTAGCATTTAATTGATGATTTCAAAAGAGAAATTGGGGGGTTTTAACTAAACTTTTCTAAAGTGATTTTTTGAGTTTTGAACACCGATTCCGAGTCGGAATCGAGTGAAATTAGTATGGTTGGACTCGTAATTGAATGAGTTATCAGATTTTGTGAGTTTTTGTCGGGTTCCGAGGTGTGGGCCCGGGTTTGACTTTTGGTTGACTTTGGGTAAATGTGTAAAGATTCAACCTTTATCGATTGGGTTTGTTTCCTATGACATTATTTGATGGTTTTGAGTTGCTTTTGGCTAGTTTCGAGCCGTTCAGAGGATGATTTGAGCGGGAAGGCGCTTCTAGTGTATCGTTTGGGCTTGTTTGAGGTAAGTATCTTGCCTAACTTTGTGTGGGGGGAGGGGGGGACTACCCCTTAGTATTTGGGTTGATTGTGCTATTTGTGTTATGTGAAGGCCGTGTACGCAAGCTGACGAGTGGGTACATGGGCTATATGTGGTATTTGACCGGTTTAGATTATCTAGACTCTTTCCATGCCTTTAATTGAATTGTCATAATATGTTATATCTCTCATTGTTAATCTACTCTTACATGTTATATTTGACGTTGTTAGCACTTGCCCTACCTCTTACTTGTTATTTTGCTCTTATATGCTTTATGAATCCTTATTGGGAATATTGTCGGACAATCAAGCATAGCCAACAGAAGGCCTTAACATCCGTGACCGGCCGAATACCACGGCGAGGATCTCGGCACGTATCGATAAGGAACCGGCAATCAGTTAATCGGAAGATTTTTTTACCTTTTATAGAGTTGTACCTAAAGTAGGACTCCCTACTATATAAAGGGGGTCTGATAATTCATGAAGGACATTGTAATACTCATAGCAAAGCAATATATCATTATTTTCTCTGTCACTGGCTCTTTCTCCTTTTCATTGGTGCCCGCCGTGGTGAGCCCGGCTCGAGGGTGACTATTTCACTAAGGCTGGAACTATCCTACTCGTGTGGTTTGAATTTATTTTATCTTTATTTGTTCAATAGTAACTTATTTTATCGCTTTGTATCAAATTAATCCGCATATCCTTAAAATCACTTACAAATTAAATTGTTATCCAATTTTGAGGGTAAACACAAGGTATGCTCGCTGCTGATCACTAATTACTGCAAATGGTCAGGCAATTGAAATGATTGTTAATTAGGCTGCAGCCAAGTAAGGAAGCATTTGTCATTACCTGAGGTCCAGAACATATACGACTAATTAATTAATTCAAATCCAAACGAAACACGTCTAATAAAAAAAGCTAAACATCTTATATCCTTTATTGTCTTGTCAACATCTCACAACTCTTAATGATGGGCGAGATATTAATGATCATATATCACTTTTAATATTCTTGACACGGAACATAAGTATCTCCGTAAAAAACTGCCAGAATTTTAACAAATATAAGTTCTAAATCAAAGCAACTTCAAATGTAAATTGTATGGGGTGATACGAACCTCAAAGATTGAATCAACAACAATAATATACTGAGTGAAAATTTCACAAGTGGGGTATGGGATAGTGTGTACGCGTATTCCTACCTCTATAAAACTAAAGAGACTGTTTTCGAATTTCGATAGACCCCGGCTCAATGAAAACATAATTCTAACAGTTATAAAAAAGAAAAATAATAGTAGAGAAGTTAAGAAGCAGAAACAACGACAAGAAAAATAAAATAACTTGACACAAAAAACTAGTAGAAAACTAAGAACTAAGATTCAACCATTAAATTTAAATCTAATGCGGGATAGGGCCCTTCCTTCTCAAAAAGGAATAATTTCATTTGCTAGCTTCCACTACCATTAAAATTTTCAGAAGAATCCAATCATAAGAGAGCTTAAACAAGAAATAATGTTGGTTGTACTGACAAATGTTGCAGCTATCGATCTTATGGCCCCGGCCAGCCCATTTGAAAATTAAGGTTAACATCAATGAAGACAATGCACCTAGCAGCTATCCTAAGGGAAGTAGAAACTACTAAGAAAAACACAGACAACAACGTCTGAATCATTCATCTTTGGAAGAAAATAATAAGTGTGCGTAATTTTTATGATTTGTGGTCCTAGGAGTTAATGTTATTTGGTGCCTTGTCGTTTCACAAACATGTAATGCCATGTGAATCAAGCAAGAACCGTGTCACTAATTATTGCAATATCCTTCCAATTATACGTATTATTATTGTTCTCAAACTTTTACTATTTTTACTATGCAGAGGTAAGGTTTGCGTACACACCATCTTCCCAATACCTTATAATTAAAGTGGGTTTTTTGTTGTTGTAATGTACTCAAAATTCTCCATAAATTTAATTTTTTTATTGTAATTTAAGTGGTTCCGCCCAATTCGAAAATATAAAGAACTTATGGAGGAGAATTTACCATATATGAAATGGACATATAAATTAATCTTGTCGGCAACAGGGCAGGTCGAGCTTTATTCATTTAAGAGAGAACGAGGAGTGAATCGAAAAGCTTTGTTTCCGTTCTTTGGGTGTTTTCGTGTCCCTCTCATATTTTTATTTTTTTTAATAGTTGTTGAGAATATGAAAGGCGTCTGAAACAATGGATACTTATTAGACTACAACAATTTTTACATCTAAATAAAATTAACTCATTTGATTAAATCCTATATCTCAATTTATTTCTACTATTTTAAATTCTTAATCACATATAAATTGCAACTAGGATAAATTGACTTAATTGAGCTTGGGCATGACCGTCATTGTAGTAAAAATTGCATGGGGCGTCCTATTTGGTCGCCCCTTTTTAACTTATACCCATTTTATTTTTTCGTTTGCATACATACCTATTTTTTTGTTAAAAGCGTTTTAAAAAGATGATTTTGCCCTTCTTTAATAAAAGACTATTGACAAACTGCCGGACAAAAATTTAAGCATGTTTAGGCTAAAATTTTAGCAAATAACTAAAAAACTTCAGCTTGTTTAGACTGAAGTTTCGGATAAAACTCAGGACAAAGCTGTAGATTGCGTTACAAAACTTCAGCATGTTTTGGTATGAAGTTTTAGCAAATGAACTAAATAACTTCAGTATGCATTAGCAAAAACTCTTTAGAAAAATATATATACTGCAAGATAAAAACTTAAGCATGTTTAGTATGAAGTTTTAGCAAATAAACTAAAGAATTTCAGCATGTTTAGTCTGAAATTTTAGCAAATGAACTAAATAACTTCAGCATGTATTAGCAAAAACTCATTAGAAAATTACATACTACAAGACAAAAACTTAAGCATATTTAGTGTGACGTTTTAGCAAATGAAGTAAAAAACTTAAGCATGTTTAGAAATCACAATTATGTAATTTTTAATTAAATGACTGACATGAACCATTGAGACCTAACTACTCCTACTATCATACTAGTAGTAGCAGCAGCAGCGCCAGCAGCTCGATTGATAAAAGAATGTAGAGGCGCAGCTACAATATCATAGAAAACAATTCACATTTAAAGCATTTAAGCATGCATTTTTGTCACTCTTTTGGAATATAGGCAGAAACACATTTTCAATACAATTAAATGGGAGAAAACACGAAAATACACAAACAAGTAAAAAAAACAAAGAAACACACACATTAGGTAATATTATCTCTTCTTTTTTTTTTTTCTTTTTTTTTTTGGTTTAACCGTCCATTTAAATGGAGAATATTCTCAGCAAAGATTCATATTGCTGAGCCAATTCATTTGGGATTGAGTCTTAGATATTTTTTATTTAGTCATTCGATATCTGAAACAAATTGGCTCGTATAATTAGGATTCATATCACGTAAGACTTCCTAAATAAGAATTGCTCCTTACCAAGAATTTCTCCAAGAGCTGAAACCTTAGTTAAGGATGGAAGAATTTCCTCCATTCCACCGTACAACTTGGTAGTAGGGGTGTATATAGATCGGGTTTGTTCGGATTTTTAAATTATCAAACCAAACTAATTGTGTCGGGATTTTAAATGTAAAAGCCAAATCAAACCAATAAAAGTCGGATATTTTAATCTCGATTTTTCTCGGGTTTTTAAAATTTTTTTCAGTAAAATATTCATAGCATAAAATTAAGCAATGAGGTGCATTAGCGCCTTGGTGACTGCACTTAAGCGCCAATCAAGCAAGGTGAAGTGCACAACCAGTTTTGCACCTAACTTCAGTGATATCGAAACGGATTGGCTCGTATAATTTGAATTCACACCACGTAAAGCCTCTTAAAGGAGAATTGCTCCTTACCAAGAATTTCTCCAAGAGCTGAGACCTTAGTTAAGGGTAGAAGAATTTCCTCCATTCCACCATACTGTTTGGTAGTAGGGGTGTACATAGATCAGGTTTGTTCGGATTTTTATATTATCAAACCAAACTAATTGTATCGAGATTTTAAATGTAAAAGCCAAATCAAACCAATAAAAATCGGATATTTTAATCTCGATTTTTCTCGAATTTTTCAGATTTTTTTCCGGTAAAATCTTCATAGCATAAAACATATAACTTGTGCTCCGATATTTGTTTGGTCCTAATAGGATAATACTATATAAGATGTTACCCAAGAAAATAATACGAAATAATGTGAGATGAATCATAACATTATACTAAATATACTCAACAATAAAGATAATGAAATCGCATAAAATAAATATTGCTAATTAATAAGTTATAATTAAACTAAACATATCTAAAAGTACTAAGTCATGCTAAAATAAGTACGACTAATAAGTACTAAGTATTAATTACATGACTAGACAATAAGAAATAAGTTATGCACTTTCATTGTCTAAACCATTGCAAAACTAAAAAAAATAGATATCCAACACTATTATCTTTTTTAGTATTGGCATTGATTTGATTTCGCTTTGGGCTTTATTTGAGTTACTAACTTTAGTGGACTATAAGATATATTTGACCTTCAAAACTTATAAGTCCAAGCTTGAAATAATACATTAAAAGTTAGAACTATAAAAGAGTTTAAGAATTTCTTATAAATTACATTATAATAAAAAAATTAAAATTTTTATATATGTAATGACGGGTTGTTTTGGTTTCGATTTGACTTTTTTTAGTAAAATCAAACCAAACTAATTATGGGTGGGTTTCTTTTCCCAACATCACACCAAATCAAATAAAACCATAGTCAGATTTTTTTTTCCGATTTGACTCGGATTATCGGTTTGATACGGTTTATCAATTTCCTTTGTACACCCCTAATTGGTGCTAAACTAAGCATTTTCCGGAGTAATCTGGCCTTACTTACCTATTGGAGAGTGTCAACTAACAATAGTTGTGTTCTTAGAGTATCTAGTTGCTTGTTACATGCCGTGGAATCCTCCGAGCTTGGAACATGTAACGAACGACATGTTAGATTAATATTTTTCTCAGAACAATATTTTTCTCCCCTAACAGCATTTGAACCTGATTTGGAGCTACCAATACCAGGGCGACTCAATAAATATGGAGGCCTAAAGCAAAAATTCAATGAGAGATCCTTTTTTTATATAAAAGAAAAAATTCATATATAATTTCATTTAAATTCTGTATTTATAGTTTTTCATATGCAAAGTTATTAATAATTTTATCTAATCCATTTAATTTCTCTTGAGATATATACGTTGTGGGACTGTATTAAAGTTTTAACCTTTTTGAGTTATGAATTAATAATCGAATTCTTTCTCAATTTATGGTGTAGAGAGTGATTCCCAAAGATATTTTTTCTCAATTTATGATCAACAATTTAATCCTACTTTTTTACTATGAAAATTTATACTTTCTCATTTAAATCACTAAATATTTTTCTAAACATAAATTAATATATAACCTATTAAAAATATTTGAGGCCCCAAAAATTATGAGGGCCAAAGCAGCTGCTTTAGCAGCCTTACCCTTGGGCCGGCACTGAGTCCAATACAGCAAAGGGAAGATTTGCATAGCCTGCGGGAATGACAGCACTAGTTTAACTTTTATCAACTGGGGAAAAAAAAAGTTTCCTTTGTGCTTGTTAGCAGTCATTTTTATTACTGGTTTTATTGGATGAATAATTGTTAATGTGGACCTCCAATATTAACAACTTTGTTAAATTGTGGACAAGGACAACGATGTGAATTGCTTAATTGTTCAAGCAAATGAATTACCCATGTTATCAAAAGGCACAAAAAAGCGAAGATGGTCCTTAGAAATTAGCGGAAAGCGCCTTAATAAAGAAAGGCGCAAAAGAAAAAAAAAAAAAAAAACTCAAGAACAGTAATTATAATTTTATGGACAGATGAAATAAAAAATTTACAATTAAGTGATTTTATTATGCATGCCTGCAGTGTTTCGCAATGAGGTGCATCAGCGCCTTGGTGACTGCACTTAAGCGCCAATCAAGCAAGGTGAAGTGCACAACCAGTTTTGCACCTAACTTCAAGGCGTAGTTGTGCCTTAAGCGAGCCTTTGACAACACCGCGTAATGAACAGGATGGTTTTCATCAGTTTCAGACAATCCCAGCCTTCTCAACTGATGCCAAGATTTTCTTCAACACATTCATGGCAGCAATTTTAAGTTTAATTTCTCATTAGATATTAGCAAGAAACGGACACAGAGAAAATAGGAATAATTAAATATGTTCAAGTACAACTTGAAATGCAAGCATACCTTCCGTAATTTTGCCTCCAGCAAGATGGACAATGCTGATAACCACAAAAGTAAGACCAGTGACATGTGATTTGTTTTCATCCTGCACACATGCCTCGTATACATCTTTAGGTAGCTGACTTATGAGGATATACGACTTCGCATCAGCTGCCACTGTCCATCATGAAAAATTCGTATTGGAAATACACAATTAAATAACAAAATATGCAGCCTATGATTCCAATGAGCTTAACAAACACTATAAGAAGTTTGCAGCTTGATCTGATGAATTCCATTTTGCACCCCCAATATCTAACACTACTAATATACAATGAAAGTTGCAACTGCAGTTTGTTCTTGAAGATTATAGCTTAATATAAGGAGCAAATATACACACTTCCTACTACACTAAGATTCACATATGCGGAGTTTCTTTTGATAACCGAAAAATTTCCGAGAGGCAGTGGTGATACAATTCGAAGCTTGGTGGATATTAGGACAACTCCTCTACCCTTCTCTACTTATATTAGTTTTTCACTTTTGTATGTAACGGAATTCAAACCCTTGACTTGCACCTAACCCACTCTTACCACTAGACCAAAGTTTGGGGCACATAATTTGGAGTTTTAATTACTTAATATAACTAAAATTTTGAAGAAGTAAAATTTGCAAATAAGAAAATTGTCACTACCTTCAGCTTAGACCCTATATATATATATATATATTAAGAAATTACAAAATATGAATAAATATTAAATTTCCGAACCCACTAATTCAAATGGTCACTAAATTCAGTGGCATCCTGAACCCAATCAAGTTTAAATCCCGGTTCCTCAAATAAAATGACCCAAAAGAGAAAAGTTCTTGTCACGACCCCAAAACCATACGCCGTGATGACGCTTATCGTGGAACAAGCCAACTACTCAACCAGGTCACCAAGTAAAAACTTTGAAAATAAAACGGAAGCAGTTAATATTTAAGAAACCATTTAAAAATTGAAATAAAACCACAATGCAATACGAATCCCTCCCAAAATTCGGGGTGTCACCGAGTACATGAGCGTCTATACAAGGTTACAGTCTACTACAATATTTGAGGAAATAAGAACTGAAATACAGATAAAGAAAATGAAGGAGAGTCAAGGCCTGCGAACGCCATGCAACTACCTCGATAGTCTCCGAGATCTCGACTCCTCACTCAGTAGCCACCATAACCAGAAGTACCTGGATCTGCACACAAGGTGCAGGGTGTAGCGTGAGTACAATCAACTCAGTAAGTAACAAACCCAAACTGCGGGCTGAAAGTAGTGACGAACTCAACCGACACAGTTCAATACAGAAAATAACAGTGTAGAAATATAGACATGCTTTCAAGTTTGGTAGATATCTTAAAACAGAAAATGGGATCAAATCTGAATGGTATGAAAAATATACTCCTCTACTTATACCATGCCAATGCACATGCTGTATGCGATGCACCATGCTGACAGCCTCATGTGCTCACACTCTCAAACGCTCAATCACTCGGTACTGTATATGGCCAAAATGGCCCAGGGAAGATCCATCCCGGAATATATACATCACTGACCATCAGTCACCCAGTACCGAGTAGGGAAAATTCAGCCCGTGGAGAAGATCCATCTCCAGGTATAAAATGATTCGGACAAGATCCACGTCCAGGGAAGATCCATCCATCAATAATATCAACCGCGCTCACTAGGGGTGTGTACAGACTCCGGAGGGGCTCCTTCAGCCCAAGCGCTATCATAAATTAGTATAACCGCTACGACATGCAGCCTGATCCTACAAATGTCACTTATAATCAGGCCCTCGGCCTCACTCAGTCATCAATCTCTTCAGTCTCTCTCTCACGAGCTTACAATGTCATGATACTAGCCCCAAAATAATGATATGATATATCAATAATTAACAACAAAGACTAAGATATGATATGAAATAAATGAATATGACTGAGTACAAAATATCAATAAAATCAGTAAGACAACAGCAAGAAACGACCACTATGGGTCCCAACAGTATCGACATAAAGCCTAAATATGATATCTAGAGTGACGACTCAATTACTTTATCACATGATAAAAATATGGATATCAACAAGATAGAACCACTAGATAGTGTCGTGGAATCGACCAGGTCACAATTCTCATGGTGCACGCCCGCACGCCCATCACTTGGCATGTGCGTCACCTCAAAACCAATCACATAACACATAATTCGGGGTTTCGAATCCTCAGAACCAAGTTTGAAAGTGTTACTTACCTCAATCCGGGCTACACTCTATTCCAAAATGCCCTTGCCCCTCAAATCGGTCTCCAAACGTCCCGAATCTAGCCACAAGCAGTACAACACAATCAATATAGGCTAAATGAATCAATTCCACAAGAAAATACGAAATTATATCCAAAATCCAAAATCGGTCCAAACCCGGCCCCCGAGCCCACGTCTCGAAATCTGACAAAAGTCACAAAATCCGAAAGCCCGTTCACTCACGAGTCTAACCATACCAAACTTACTCAAATCCGATCACAAAATCCCATTCAAAACCTCAAAAATCTAGCCCAAGAACATTTCCTTAATTTTTTTACCCCAAATCACAAATTTAATTGTAGAATTAAAGGCATAATCATGGAAATTAAAAAAAACTAGATAGAAATAACTTACCCCAAACACCCACGTGAAAATCCCTCCAAAAATCGCCTTCTACCAAGCTCCCAAATCAATTTTGTGATATGAACTCGAAACCCTTGATTTTGAATCTTTTATTCTGCCCAGGTACGCTTCCTTCGCGAATGCGGAAGCACCCTCGCGTTCGCGAAACACAAGTTTCCTCTAACCAAATATCCCTTCTACGCTAACGCGATTAACCACATGCGAACGCGAACCTTCATTGACCCCTCTCAACGCGAACGCGGACTCACCCTCGCGAACGCATAGACCAATAACACGGGGTCCCTAGCTGCCTATTTTCTTCTTCGCGAATGCGTCCCCCATCTCGCGTTCACGATGCACTCTTAGTCCAAACCTACGCAAATGCGTCCTCTTCTTAGCGAATGCGAAGGACAAATCTTTCTCAGCTACCAGATGCCCTTCGCGAATGCGAGACCACTCTTATGAATGCTTAAGAGGAAACCAGAACAATTACACCAGCAATCTTCAGCCATCAAGCCAAGTCCAAAAATGATCTTCCAACTATCCGAAACTCACCCGAGGCCCCGGGACCTCAACCAAACATACCAGCAAGTCCTAAAATACGATACGAACTTAGTCGAACCCTTAAATCACCTCAAACAACATCAAAAACATGAATTGCACATGGATTCAAGCTTAATGAAATTTGAAATTTCCAAATTCTACAAACGACGCTGAAACCTATCAAATCTAGTCCGATTGGCCTCAAATTTTTTACATAAGTCACAAATGACCCCAGGAACCTACTGCAACTTCCGAAATCGGAATCCAACCCCGATATCAAAAGGTCCACTACCAGTCAAACTTTCCAAAATTTCAACTTTCGTCATTTCAAGCCTTATTCTACTACGGACCTCCAAATCACAATCCAAACGCGCTCCTAAGTCCAAAATTACCTAACGGAGCTAACAGAACCATCAAAATTTAAATCCGAGATCGTCTACACATAAGTCAACATCCGATCTACTTTTTTAACTTAAGCTTTCCATTATGAGACTAAGTGTCTCAATTTATTCTGAAATCTCTCAAGATCCGAACCAACTAACCCGATAAGTCACATAACAACTATCCCGACCCAAAACTCTAACCTGTCATGATGGCGCCTATCGATGGTACTAGGCAAGCCGACCTTTCAAAATACTTCGATATTTCATAAAAAGGATAATCCAAAGCTTTTTCATACCAGAAATTGTTACAAAAACCGGAGTTGAATTCAAAATATAATGCGGAAAGATAGCTCCAAACATCGGGGTGTCACCAAGTCATGAGCATCTAAATATCCAGTCTAATAAAACAGTGTCTAAGTATCAATACAGAAAAGAAAGAAAACATAGAAGGAGAGACAAGGTCTACAGATGCCGGCAGCTACCTCGTAGTCTCCGGTACTCGATCGCGCACGAACTCAACAACCTCCATGATCAAACATACCTGGATCTGCACATGAAGTGCAGGGTGTAGCTTGAGTACAACCAACTCAGCAAGTAATAGAAATAAATAAGGAAGTGAGAAGTAGTGACGAGCTATATAATTACAGTTCATTTTCAATAATTCCAACAAAGAATAGACATGCTTTCACATCCGACAGTTTAAGTCCAATCAGTTTTATACAGATAAAGTTCAGGTAATCCAGATATAGAATCTTTCAGGAATTTCACAACAATGATAGATAGCAACTAAGTGCATCGACAAATGAAAAAGCAAGTACAGCTTCTCAAGGCAACAGTCACTCAACTCGTTACAACAACTCAAATCACTCGGCTCTCAGCCCTCAATACTCCCACTCAATAGGTACCTGCGCTCATTGGGGGTGTACAGACTCCGGAGGGGCTCCTTCAGCCCAAGAGCTATATCGCTGCGGTGTGCAGTCCAATCCAATCATATAAGTAGCCATAAGGCTCGTTGCGGCGTGCAACCTGATCCACACTTCATAAATAGTCATAAGGCTTGTTGCGACGTGCAACCCGACCCATATACATTCAGCCCTCAGGCTCGTTGAGGCGTGCAACCCGATCCATATACCTCACATAACTCACAGCTTGGCACTCAGGCCCTATCTCAGTCACTAACCTCTCCAGCCTTTCAGGCTCTTATAAATCATACAAATCAGCCCAAAAGAGATGATAACAAGTATCAACAAGAAATACAAGAGGGAACGAGGATATGGCATGCAAGTAAAACTGTGACTGAGTACAAGACATCAAATAACAGCTAATTCAATAAGTACCCGACCGATGCGGGTCCTAACAGTGATATCATATAGTCTAAGCATGGCTTCTAACATGAATGACAGTCAGATTTCTAGAAGACAGAGGGAACATGTAATTAACAATAAGCTATTCGACTTTACAGTATCATGGGACGGACCAAGTCATAATCCCCCACGGTGCATGCCCACACGCCCGTCACCTAACATGTGCGTCACCTCTAAAATAATCACATCATACCAAAATCCGGGGTTTCATACCCTCACGACCAAATTTAAGACTATTACTTACCTCAATCCGAGCAAAAACTCTTCTCCAATATGCCTTTGCCTCGCGAATCGGCCTCCGAATGTCTCGAATCTAGCCACAAGCAGTACAATTCAATCAATACGGACTTAAGGAATCAATTCCACAAGAAAAATACGAAATTACAAGCCAAAATCCGAAATTGATCAAAAGCCGGCCTCTGGCCCACGTCTCGAAATCCGACAAAAGTCACAAAACCCGAAAGCCCATTCTCTCACGAGTTCACTCGTACCAAAATTATCCAAATCTGATATCAAAATCTCAATCAAAATCCAAAATCTTAGTTGAAGAACTTCTTCCCATTTTCCCCAAATTTTCCACCCAAATGCGAAATTAAAAGATGAAATTAGAGATAGATTAGTAGGATATAACCAAAATCAAGTGAAGAATCGTTACCCAATTGATGTCTCTGAAAATTCCTCAAACTCTCGCCCAAATCCGAGCTCTCAAACTCAAGTTTTGATAAAAAAGGCAAAACCCTCGTTTTTGAAATCTTATATTCTGCCCAGGCAAAATCTTCTTCGCGAACGCAGCCACAACTTCGCGTTCGCGTATAGCAAAATTCCACTGACCAAACTTCCTCCTTCGCGAATGCGAGGGACCTCTCGCGAATGTGTACCTTTCACTTCCTGATGCTTCGCAAACGCGACACCCGCTGCGCGAATGCGTAGAACAAATCCTTGGGGTTCCCAGCTGCTCCACTTCCTCTACACGAACGCGATGTCCTTTTCGCGTTCGCAATGCACTGATCCTCAAACCTTCGCGAACGCGTCCCCATATCCGCGAACGCGAAGAACAACTCCAGCTGGCGTCTCAAATGCCTTACGCGATCGCGAGACCTCTCTCGCGAACGCGATGAAGAAAAGTCTGCAACAAAAATACCAGAAAATCGGCTATCTCTCCTAAGTTCGAAATGATCCGTTAACCACCCGAAATCAACCCGAGGCCCCCGAGACCTCAACCAAATATACCTACAAGTCCTAAAATACCATACGAACTTAGTCGAGCCTTCAAATCACATCAAACAATGCTAAAACTACGAATCACCCCCCAATTCAAACTTAATGAACTTTGAAACTTCAAACTTCTATAACCGATGCCGAAACATATCAAACCACGTCTGATTGACCTCAAATTTTGCTCACCAGTCATATACAACATTACGGACCTACTCTAGCTCCCGTAATCAAAATCCAACCCCGATATCATAAAGTCTACTTTCGGTCAAAATCTTCAAAAATTCGACTTTCGCCATTTCAAGCCTAATTCTACTACGGACCTCCAAATCACATTCCGGACACGCTCTAAGTCCAAAATCATCCAACGGAGCTAACAGAACCAACAGAACTCCATTCTGGAGTCGTCTTCATATAGTTTCGAGGATAGTCAAAAATCCTAAGACTTAAGATTCCGTTTTAGGGACTACGTGTCCCAAAACACTCTGAAACCAAATATAAGACCTCACGACAAGTCACATAAGCAGAAAAAGATACGGGAAAAGCAGTAAATAGGGGATCAGGGCTAATACACTCAAAATAATTGACCGGGTCGTTACAACAGCTATAAAGCACAAATGGAGTAGTAAATGGGGGAACGAGGCTACAACTCTCGAAACGTCCAGCCGGGTCGTTACAGTTCTCATACTTATAATTTGATTATTAAGAGCAATAATTTAAACAAAACCTTCCTGAGAGGAGCGGGCATTTTGAGTAGACGAATGAGAGCATTGAAATTCCCTCATTTCAAAGCCAAAAATGGAGGAAAGCTTCGATTTTGCTTCATTAATAACAAAAGCAGGTAAATTTCTTTGACAGTAATTTTTGCCAGTAATCAATTGTGTTAAATCCTCCCTCTTTATAGGACACCCTGAATTTTATTCACTCTTGATTAATACATAACGAATCACCTCTGCTATAAGTTTATCTTTTTCTTGTATACAGTAAAATATCCACACAAAAATAAACCCAAAATTGTAAAACTTTTGAATTATGTATAGAAATGGATGGGATTTACCTCCACTGAAATACCAAATTGAGAGCAATTTTCTGCATAAGTGGACATTTCTGTGATAGAAAATTAGAAATAAATTCAGTTAAATTCAAGATTTACATACTGAGAAAATGGGGAAATCGTGAAATCATGTACCTTTTTGCCTATCTCGATAGGGTTTTGGAATTGGATTAGTTTTGCCTTTTTATTTAGGATTTTAAGGATAAAGAGAAGAAACGGAGGGAAATAAAGGGTAAGGGCTTTATAGTTGACGGGTCAAGATTGAGATTAGGGTTTTTCTATTTGTATTTTCCTATTTCCCGCCATTTGGTCAGAGGAATAAAGGGGTAAATACCATAATATTGTGGGATGGATGATGATAAATCATTTCATTCTAAATCAATGGTGTTGGATTTTTAATATTGTGAGTTGAGAAATTTCTAGTAGGAAATTTGTTGCAAACCTGTGATTATTACGTGGTTCGTTATTGCCGTGTACTTATACCCTTGGATTGTAGAAATTCTTGTAAATTGGGTTATTGAATTAATGTTGTTAATTTAAATTGCTTGTGGATCGAGTTGCACGCCGGCAAAAGGTGAAATAAGGGAGTATTATGATATTAATATACGGTGGGATCGGGTTGCATGCCGCAACAGGTGAAATAAGGGAGGATTTGATATTGATACGGTGGGATCGGGTTGCACGCCGCAATGAGTGAAATAAGGGAGGATTTGATATTGATATGGTGGGATCGGGTTGCGCGCCGCAACGGATTGTGTGTGTTGTATTCATTGTTGTATTATGTTAGCTTTCAGTATTTTTCTTGTGAGATTTTGAGGACTGATATTTTTGGATTTACTGATTTCGAGGATTGAGTTGTTTTCACTAGTTTACTGCTTTGCCGTCATTTCTTTTTCTCCTTTCCTATTACTATTATTTTGGTGAATTGATTTTCACGATGAGCTTACTACGCTGAGTCATCATCTCATACCCTATTGAGTTGTCGGTAACATAATGATTTTAAGTAAAAGAATTTTTAACATGCTTATCTTATGTGACTCTTAAGATAAAACTCGTAGTTTCATTCGGTGTAACGACCCGGCCGATCATTTTGAGTGTATTGGCCCCGATCCCCTATTTACTGTTTTTCCCGTATCTATTTTTGCTTAAGTGACTTGTCGGGAGGTCTTGTTTTTGGTTTCAGAGTATTTCAGGACACTTAGTCCCTAAAATAGAAGCTTAAGTATCAGGATTTTGACCGTAGTCGAAAGTGTGTGAAGACGACTCCGGAATGGAGTTCCGTCGGATCCATTAGTTCCGTTGGGTGATTTTGGACTTAGGAGCGTATCCAAACTGTGAATTTGAGGTCTGTAGCTAATTTAGGCTTGAAATGGCGAAAGTCGAATTTTGGGAAGTTGGACCGGGGGGTTGAATTTTTGATATCGGGGTCAGATTCTCATTCCGGAAGTTAGACTAGATCCGTAATGTCAAATATGACTTGTGTGCAAAATTTGGGTTTAATCAGACGTGGTTTGATAGGGTTCAACATCGGTTGTAGAAATTGAAAGTTTCAAGTTCATTAAGTTTAAATCGGAGGGTGATTCGTGTTTCTGATGTTATTTGAGGTGGTTTGAGGATTCGACTAAGTTCGTATAGTATTTTAGGACTTGACGGTATGCTTGGTTGAGGTCCCGGAGCCTCGTATGAGTTTTGGGTGGTTAACGGATCATTTTTGACCTTGGTGAGATAGCTGATATATGCTGCTGCATTTTTTCTGGTTTCCTCTTACGTGTTCATGAGAGGAGCCTCGCATTTGCGAAGAGTGTTTTTGAGTTGGTGTGATTTTTCTCTACCCGTCCGCGAAGTAGAGGACGCGAACGCAAAGGTATGGCAGTGTGTGCATCGCAAATGCATGAGTGGTGTCGCATTCGCGAAGGGGAGTGAGGCAGCTGAGGACCCCTAGTCTTTTGTTCTACGCGTTCATGAAGATCTGAGTTTGCAAAGCTTCGCGTTCACGGAGAGTAGGTTGCGTTCGTGAAGAGTTAAGTTGAGAGGCAGTCTGAGTTGGTCTACGTGAATGCAAGTGGAGGGTCGCATTCGCGAAGAAGGAAATCTGGGCAGACAATATTAATTTCAAAAATGAGGGTTTGAGCCCATTTGCATATTTTGAGCTAGAGAACGCGGAATTGGGCGATTCTTGAAGGGATTTTGTGGAGTTGATTGGGGTAAGTGATTCCTACTTGGTTTTGGTTAAAACCTATGATTATATCTTTAATTTTATCATCTAATTTGTGATTTGGAGTAAAAAATTGGGGAAGAAGATGAAGTGTTCTTGAGTTAGATTTTTGGGGTTTTGAATGGGATTTTGTTATCGTATTGGAGTACATTTGGTATGGTTAGACTCGTGAGTGAATGGTCTTTCAGGTTTTGTAACTTTTGTCAGATTTTGAGACGTAGGCCGGGGGCCGGGTTCGGGCCAATTTCGGATTTTGGCTTAAAATTTCGTGTTTTGCTTGTGGGATTGATTCGTTTAGCTTATATTAATTATCTCGTAGTGCTTCTGGCTAGATTCGGAGTATTTGGAGACTGATGCGATGGGCAAAGGCATTGCAGAGTAGGATTTTGCATGGTTTGAGGTAAGTAACAAATTTAAATTCGATTTTGAGGGTATGAAACCCCGAGGATTGGTATAATGTGAGTGTTTGGAGGTGACGCACATGCTAGGTGACGGGCATGTGAGCGTGCACCGTGAGGGATTGTGACTTGGTCTGTCCCGTGTAGGGGTTTTCAAAATCGAACTGAAACCGAAAACCGAACCGAAACCGAAGCTTAATGGCTTATTGGTATCGGGTTAACGGTTTAATGGACGGAGAACGGATTGAAATATTTTTATTAACAGCTTATCGGTTTAGGGGCGGATTATTCAATTTTCTTAACGGATAATCCGTTAACCCGTTAAGAATATATATATATATATATATAT
>AWOL01S0003134.1:0-51809 GCA_000715115.1 Nicotiana otophora | reverse complement strand
TCATTCATATTTTGTTACAAAACTTTAACTTTAAACAGTTTATTATATAGCCAAAGCAAAGCCAGGAGACACTGCAATTTCTAACTAGTTTCATGTCAATGTTTCTTAGCAAAATCCGAAAGAATAGCAGAAGAAAGGACACAAGCCAGTTACAACGAAATTTACATAGCAACAATAGCTTCAACCACAACCAGTAGTGACAACTCTCAGGTTAATACTGCTAATATCAACCATTGCCATAAGCTAAGAATCATAGTTGAAAACACAATTCATCTGTTACAAAAAAGGCATTTATAATGTTTGTCATCATTATAAGGCACTGAAGAATGTCATTATTTCAATCATCCGAAACTTAACCGATAACCCTCCGATAATAGCTAAACCGATACCAATCCGTCCGATATCTTATTGGGTGGCTAGCGGATTAATATATTTAAAAACCGATAATCGATAAGCCAAACCGTTAAGAGTAAATAACCGTCCGATCCGCCCGTTAAGCAGCCCTAGTCCCGTGAGGCTGTATAGTCGAATAGCAATTGTTATTACTTGTTTTTCCTTGCCTTTGAGCAATTGACTGCCTTTCATGTTAGAAACTATCCTTAGGCCTTATGATATCACCGTTGGGACCCGCAACAGTCATATACTTGTTGAATTGACTACTAATTGCTGTCTTGTTCTCAGTCACAGTCTTACTTGTGTGTTATATCTCTGTTCCCTCTCATTTCTTGTTGATACTTGTTGTATTCTCTATTTGGGCTGATTATCATGATATTCTGTGAGCCCAAGGGGCTGGAGAGGTTAGTGACTGAGATAGGGCCTGAGTGTCGAGCTGTGAACTACGTGAGGGTATATGGATCGGGTTACATGCCGCAACGAGCCTTATGGCTATTTATAGACTGTGGATCGGGTTGCACGCTGCAACGAGCCTTATGGCTACTTATATGATCAGGTCAGGCTGCACGCCGCAGAGATATAGAGCTTGGGCTGGAAGGAGCCCCTCTGGAGTTTGTACACCCCCAGTGATCGCAGGTACCTATTAAGAGTGTGTATTAAGGGCTGAGAGCCGAGAGTATGAGCTGATGAGATGAGTTGAGTGACTGCTGCCTTGAGAGTTTGTACTTGTTTTTTATTTATTGTTGCACTTAGTTGCTATCCGATGTTGTTGTGAAACTTCTGGAAGATTTATATCTGTTTTACTTGGGCTCGAACTGATTTGACTTATACCACTAGATTTGAAAGCATGTTCACTCTTTACTGAAAACTTTTGATATGAACTATATTTTTTAGCTCGTCACTGCTTCTCAGTTCCTTATTTAATTCTGTTACTTACTGAGTTGGTTGTGCTTGTGCTACACCCTGCACTTCATGTGCAGATCCAGATGTGTACGGTTCTAACGGTCGCTGAGTTCGTGCGCGGGCTGATCATCGAAGACTTACGAGGTAGCTGCCGGCGTCCGCATACCTTGTTTCTCCTTTCTTATTATCTTTTCTCTCTTGTATTGGCATTTGGCACAGACTGTAGTAGACTCTGTTTCTAGATTGGCTATTATATGCTCATGACTTAGTGACACCCCGATGTCGGGCTATTTTTCTGCACTTATGTTTTATTTGGGTTTTACCCCGTATTTATGAGAAACTTCGATTATTTTAAATGTCTTAAATTCATTTCTGTTAAATTTTGAAAGTTTTTTGGGAAGGTCGGCTTGCCTAGTATCGCGATAGGCACCATTACGACGGGTTCGGTTTTGGGGTGGTGACAAGTTGGTATTAGAGCCTAGGTTACATAGGTCTCACGAGTCATGAGCAGGTTTAGTAGAGTCTTGCGGATCGGTACGAAGACGTCTGTACTTATCTTCGAGAGGCTGCAGAACCGTTAGGAAACTCCAAATGCTTGAATTCTTGTTGTGCGAATATGTTGATTCTAGTAACTAAACATCTATTGTTTCATTCTCTCCCAGATGGTGAGGACTCGTACTACTGGGCAGGATGGACAGCCACCAGTACCACCAGCCAGGGCCGCGAGAGGTCGAGGTCGCGGTAGAGGTCGCGGTAGGGGCAGAGGTGCAGCCCGCACAACAACTGGGGCAGTACCTGCAGACTCATCAGTTGCCCCAGATCAGGACCAGATTCCGGTTGTTGATGCACCAGCTCAGGCATCACCTGTGCCTATTGTGATTCCAGGCCTTCGGTAGGCCTTAGCTCAGATTCTGACAGCGTGCACTAGTCTTGCTCAGGCGGTCTCTGTTCCGGCCACAACTGCCACTTCTCAGGCCGGGAAGACGCTCAGACTCCCATCGCCCGCACACCAGAGCAGGTGGTACAGAGATTCTAGACACCGGGGGCACCACCAGCCTAGCCGGTTACAGCTACTCAGGACTATGTGGTTCCTGCTATGCCTGAGGATGAGCAACGTAGATTGGAGAGGTTTGGGAGACTCCAGCCTCCATCTTTCAGTGGTACCGAGGGAGCGGATGCACAAGGTTTCTTGGACAGATGTTAGAGGATACTCTGTACAATAGGTATTCCAGAGGCGAGTGGGGTCTCGTTCACTACTTTTCAGATCTCTGGGGATGCCTTCAGTTGGTGGGAGGCTTATGAGAGATGTACGCCGGTCGGCGCAGCACCCCTTACCTGGCAGCAATTCTCCAATCTATTCCTGGAGAAGTTCGTGCCACAGTCCCGCAGAGAGGAGCTGCGTAGACAGTTTGAGCAGCTTTGTTAGGGTGATATGTCTGTGATGCAGTACGAGATACGATTCTCGGTTTTGGCCCGTCATGCTATCTGGTTGGTTCCCACATACAGGGAGAGGATCATGAGGTTTATAGATGGCCTCACTTTTCAGCTACGATTGCTTATGACCAGAGAGAGAGAGAGAGTGTTTGGTGCTACTTTTGATGAGGTTGTTGACATTGCGTGTCAGATTAAGATGGTTTGCAGTCAGGAGAGGGTTGAGAGGGAGGACAAAAGGCCTCGTGGACAGGGTGGATTTAGCGGTGTTCCTTCTGGGGACAGTTCCACCACGGTAGGAGTCGTCCTTTAAGACATTCTCAGATGCTCGCCCAGTATACCGTGGTGTATCATCTAGCCATAGTTCACATAGTTATCAGCATGGCCATTCATCTCTCAGTACCCTCCCAGCTCATAGTTCGTCCCGTGCTCCGTCGGGTCAGGGCTCGTCTATGCCAGGTCCTTCTACCAGTCATCCCGGTGCTCGGGGCTCCCTTCAGTCCCCAGCACCAGCACCGGGGAGTTGCTATGAGTGTGGAGAGTTTGGCCATATCAGGAGACATTGTCCTCACCTTACAGGAGGCCCGACTCAGCACATGAGACAGTCTACAACATTAGCACCAGTCTCTTCACCACCCGCTCAGCCAGCTCTGGGTGGCACCCAGTCAGTTAGGGGTCACCCGAGAGGGGGAGGCAGATCAGGGGGTGGCCAGGCTCGTTTCTATGCCCTCCATGCCAGACCAGATGCCATTACTTCAGATGCTGTGATTACAAGTATTGTTTCAGTTTGCCATAGAGATGCTTCTGTATTATTTGACCCTGGTTCCACTTATTCATATGTTTCTTCGTATTTCACTCATTTTCTAGATATGCCCCGTGAGTCTTTAGTTTTATCTGTTCATGTATCTATTCCTGTGGGCAATACTATTATTGTGGACCATGTATATCGATTATGTGTGGTGACTATTAGGGGTCTGGAGACCAGAGTGGATCTTTTGCTGCTCAATATGGTCGATTTTGATGTGATATTGGGTATGGATTTGTTGTCTCCATGTCATGATGTTCTAGATTATCATGCTAAGACTGTGACATTGGCGATGCCGGGTTTGCCGAGGGTTATGTGGAGCGGGGTTCCTATTAGAGTGATTTCATACTTGAAGGCTCAGCAGATGGTTGAGAAGGGTTGTCTATCCTATTTAGCTTTTATGAGGGATATTAGTGCAAAGACTCCTGCCATTGATTCTGTTCCGGTGGTGTGTGATTTTCTGGATGTGTTTCCTGCAGACCTGCCGAGCATGCCGCCTGACAGGGATATTGACTTCAGTATTAATTTGGTACCGGGCACTCAACCCATTTCTATTCCACCGTATCGTATGGCAGTGATGGAGTTGAAGGAGTTGAAGGATTAGGAACTCCTTGATAAAGGGTTTATTCGGCCTAGCATGTCACCTTGGGGGCACCGGTTCTATTTGTAAAGAACAAAGATGGTTCTATGAGGATGTGCATTGACTACAGGCAGTTGAATAAGCTCATAGTGAAGAACAAGTATCCTTTGCCACGTATTGATGATTTGTTTGACCAGCTTCAGGGAGCGATAATGTTCTTCAAGATTGATTTGAGGTCAGGGTATCACTAGCTGAAGATTCGAGACTCAGATATTCTTAAGATAACTTTCAGGACCCGATATGGCCATTATGAGTTCCTCATGATGTCCTTTGGGCTGACTAACGCCTCAGCGGCATTCATGTATTTGATGAACAGTGTGTTTCTGCCTTATTTGGACTCGTTCATTATTGTATTCATTGATGATATCCTGGTGTACTCTCGTAGCCAGGAGGAGCATGCCCAGCATCTAAGGATTGTGTTACAGAGATTAAGGGAGGAGAAGCTTTATGCAAAGTTCTACAAGTGTGAGTTTTGGCTCGGTTTAGTGACGTTCTTGGGGCATGTGGTGTCCAGCGAGGGTATTCAGATGGATCCGAAGAAGATAGAGGTGGTGCAGAGTTGGCCCAAACCGTCCTCAACCATAGAGATTAGGAGCTTTCTGGGTTTGGCGGGCTATTACCGTCATTTTGTGGAGTGTTTTTCATCTATTGCATCGCCCTTGGCCAAATTTACCCAAAAGAGTGCTCCATTCAGGTGGTCGGATGAGTGTGAGGAGAGCTTTCAGAAGCTCAAGACTACTTTGACCACGACTCCAATTCTAGTTATGCCATCAGCTTCTGGTTCCTACATAGTGTATTGTGATGTCTCGCAGATAGGTATTGGATGTGTTCTGATGCAATAAGGTAGAGTGATTGCTTATGCTTCGCGCCAGTTGAAGACCCATGAGAAGAACTATCATGTCCATGATGTTGAGTTAACAGCTATTGTTCACGCCTTGAAGATTTGGCGGTACTACTTGTACGCGGTCCATTGTGAGATTTACACTGATCATCGAAGTTTGCAGTATCTATTCAAACAGAAGGATCTTAACTTGCGTCAGCGGAGGTGGTTGGAGCTTCTTAAAGACTATGATATCACCATTTTATACCATCTCGGGAAGGCCAATGTGGTGGCTGATGCCTTGAGTCACCGGGCGGAGAGTTTGGGGAGCTTAGCATATCTTCTAGCAGTAGAGAGGCCATTGGTATTGGATGTTCATGCCTTAGCCATCCAGTTTGTTAGATTGGATGTTTCTGAACCGAGTCGATTATTGGCTTGTGTGGTATCTCGATCTTCCCTTTATGATCGTATTAGGGAGCTTCAGTATGATGACCCCAATCTGCTTGTCCTTAGGGACACTGTCCAGCACAGTAATGCTAAGAATGTCACTATTGGGATGATGGTGCATTGAGGATGCATGGCATGCTATGTGTGCCCAATGTAGATGGGTTGCGTGAGTTGATTCTTCCGTAGGCTCACCGTTTGCGGTATTCTATTCATCCGGGTACCGCGAAGATGTATCAGGACTTGAGACAGCATTACTGGTGGAAGAGAATGCAGAAGGACATAGTGGAGTATGTAGCTGGGTGCCTACATTGCCAGTAAGTGAAGTATGAGCATCAGCGACCAGGTGGGTTGCTTCAGAAGTTAGAGATTCCGTAGTGGAAATAGGAGCGGATCACTATGGATTTCGTTGTTGGGCTTCCACGGACTCAGTGGAAGTTTGATACAGTTTGGGTGCTTGTGGACCGGCTAACCAAGTCAGCTCATTTCATTCCTATGATGACTACCTATTCTTCCGAGCAGCTGGCTCGAGTGTATATCCGCGAGATCGTCAGGCTTCATGGTGTACCAGTATCTATCATTTCTGATAGGGGTACGTAGTTTACATCACAGTTCTCGAGGGCCGTGTAGCATGAGTTGGGTACTCGAGTGGAGTTGAGCACAACATTTCACCCTCAGATGGAGGGACAGTCTGAGCGCACTATTCAGATATTAGAGGATATGCTCCGTGCGTGTGTGATGGAGTTTGGGGGTTTATGGGATCAGTTCTTGCCACTAGCAGAGTTTGCTTACAATAACAGTTATTAGTCGAGCATACGGATGGCACCGTATGAGGCTCTGTATGGTAGGCGGTGTAGGTATCAAGTGTGTTGGTTTGAGCCAGGCGAGGCAATATTGTTGGGTACACACTTAGTTCAGGATGCCCTGGAGAAGGTTAGGGTAATTCAGGATAGACTACGCACAGCCCAGTCCAGATAGAAGAGTTATGTAGATCGTAAGGTTCGCGATGTTGCATTCATGGTTAGAGAGGGGGTCTTGCTCCGGGTGTCACCTATGAAGGGTGTTATGAGGTTCGTAAAGAAGGGAAAGCTGAGCCCGAGGTTTATTGATCCATTTGAGGTATTGCGACGTGTTAGGGAGGTTGCTTATAAGCTTGCCTTACCTCCCAGTCTAGTAGGAGTTCATCCAGTATTCCATGTTTCTATGCTCCGGAAGTATCACAATGATCCATTGCACGTGTTAGATTTCAGCTCAGTCCAGTTGGACAAGGATTTATCTTATGTTGAGGAGCGGGTGGAGATCTTAGATAGGCAGGTTCGAAAGCTAAGGTCGAAGAGTATTGCTTCTGTGAAGGTTCAGTGGAGGGTTCAGCAGGTTGAGGAGGCGACTTGGGAGATCGAGCATGATATGCGCAGCTGTTATCCTCATCTTTTCACCACTTCAGGTACGTTTCTATGCTCGTTCGAGGACACACAATTATTTTAAGAGGGGGAGGATGTAATGACCCGACCGATCATTTTGAGTGTATTAGCCTCGATTCCCTATTTACAATTTTCCCCGTATCTGTTTTTGCTTAAGTGACTTGCCGGGAGGTCTCATTTTTGGTTTCGGAGTGTTTCGGGACACTTAGTCCCTGAAATGGAAGCTTAAGTCTCAGGATTTTGATCGTAGTCGGAAGTGTGTGAAGATGACTCCGAAATGAAGTTTTGTTGGTTCCGTTAGCTCCGTTGGGTGATTTTGGACTTAGGAGCGTGTCCGGACTGTGAATTTGAGGTCTGTAGCTAATTTAGGCTTGAAATGGCAAAAGTCAAATTTTGAAAAGTATGACCGGGGGGTTGACTTTTTGATATCGGGGTCGGATTCTGATTCCGGAAGTTAGAGTAGATCCGTAATGTCAAATATGACTTGTGTGAAAAATTTGGGGTCAATCGGACATGGTTGATAGGGTTCGGCATCAGTTGTAGAAATTGTAAGTTTCAAGTTCATTAAGTTTGAATCGGAGGGTGATTCGTGTTTCAGATGTTATTTGAGGTTGTTTGAAAATTCGACTACGTTCGTATAGTGTTTTAGGACTTGGCGGTATGCTTTGTTGAGATCCCAGGGGCCTCGGGTGAGTTTCGGGTGGTTAATAGATCATTTTTGGCCTTGGTGAGATAGCTGATATCTGCTGCTGCATTTTTTCTTGTTTCCTCTTACGCGTTCGCGAGAGGAGCCTCGCATTCGCGAAGAGTGTTTCGGAGTTGTTGTGATTTTGCTCTATGCGTCCGCGAAGGAGAGGACGAAAACGCGAACGCGAAGGTATGGCAGTGTGTGCATCGCGAACGCGTGAGTGGTATCGCGTTCGCGAAGGGGAGTCAGGCAGCTGGGGACCCCCAGTCTTTTGTTCTTCGCATTCGTGAGGTGAGGGACGCGTTCGCGAAGGTCTGAGTTTGCAAAGCTTCGCTTACACGAAGAGTTAAGTTGAGAGGCAGTCTGAGTGGGTCTACGCGAACGCGAGAGAAGGGTCGCGTTCGCGAAGGAGAAAATTTGGGTAGATAATATTAATTTCAAAAACGAGGGTTTGAGCCCATTTTGCATAGTTTGAGATAGAGAACACAGAATTGGGCGATTCTTGAAGGGAGTTTTGTGGAGTTGATTGGGGCAAGTGATTCCTACTTGGTTTTGGTTAAAACCTATGATTATATCTTTAATTTTATCATCTAATTTGTGATTTGGGATGAAAAATTGGGGAAGAAGATGAAGTGTTCTTTTTTTTTTTTTGCAAATCCACTAGACATTGTCCCTAGGGTTAATTTTCGTAAATGTAAAGTAAAGTACAACAATGGAGGGGGACATAAACCTTACCTCCCAAAAAATAATTGTACACATGATCATCACAAACTGATAGTTAAGTGTACCTAAGTATCTATGTGAAGTTAGACCTATAAGAAGATTCGAATTTTCTATATGATTGTGATAGATAATTGGATATACAAAAACATGGTTTAGTGTAACTAGGTCAACTATACAAAGGATTACAAATGATCCTAAATGTACTAAGCAGATAAATGTGCTACATCTGAGATAGGTGAAACCTCCAGTGGAGGATAACAAAAAGTGAGACTGAAGGAAGTGATATCTTCAACTTTGCTTTGACATTGAGATCAAAGAAAGCCAAATTGAAGATAGGAATCAAAAGGACCCAATGAGCTTGGCCAATAAGCTACTGTTGTCTATTGTTTCTGACAGAGGAGAGTGAGCAGTAGGGTATATCTAATATCCAGATGCTCTCTAGGCAGGCATATGGAGGTGATGACATCTGATTGCTGGAGATGCTGGAGCCAGGAGTGGGTTGCTGTTGCTGAGAACATGTGAACAAAGAGAGCATGAAAGCTAGGTCTGTGCTCCTATCAAAGTCCTGTTGATGGTCTGCAACTTGTATCCATAATTGAAGCTGTTGTGGTGAACTTCTGGGTACTGGGAGCTTCACTATGTATTTCTGAGGTGTGCAATGCTGAGCTAGATTGATGCTCTTGCTGGTGGTTTTGTGAATGCCAGTATGCATGACTTTATTTGTGCCAAGGTGACATTAGTTCTTTGGCATGCCCAAGAAAGTCGATGCACTCCCAAGAGATTGAATATTAGAGATGTTGATACCACACCTTGCAAGTTCATCAACAATCCGGATATGGCCATTTTACCTGCAAAAGGAAATAAACTAGTTAGATAAAAACTTGCTCCCAGGTTTTTATGTGGTCTGGGGGTTATGATGGGAGGAGGATTTTGTGTGATGTAGAAGTGTTGTGGATGTAGAAAGAGTAGGGTTACTATGTTTCTTTTGGAGAGGGGCATGGCCTCATGAAGGGTGTACCATGTGTGAGTTGTGCATTTGGTATATGAGTGTTGTAGCTGACTGTGATCTGTGGTATAGGTATTGTGTGTGCTTTGGAGGGGGTGGTTGGTGTAGTGGAGAATTGATCAGATTGTTCATGATCTTCTTCTAGGGTGTTGGACACCTCTAGAAAAATAAATAAGAACCAGGTGGATCATTGAGAGCTGGTGTCCTCAGTGGCTAGAGTGTTGGTAATGTGAAATGATGCCACCCCGATGCTGGAGCTTGCAGCCTTAGTGCCCAGGTTCTTATGTGTTCTGGGTCCCAAAAAGTGGTGAGAGGTGGTGCTGCTGCTGCTAGGTTCTTGTGTGTACTGGAGTAGTGAGTGAGATGTTCAGAGAAGTGGTGAGCTTGCTTGTAAGTATGATGGAATGTGGGAGGTGTTGTGGTAGGGAGATGCACTTTATGTGTATGTGGGTTAGTGTATGTCATCTTGCTTGAATGGACTTCTGTGAGTCTGATTGGGGTGTTATTGGTAGTGATTGGGAGGTGTTGAATTCCAGTTGAAGTAGCAGGGAATGTCCATCTACATTGAGGGATATCCAATAGAATGAGCATCAAGGATGCTAATACCACACGTTAGATTTCCACCAATGATGTAGACATTTCATCTATTCCTGCAAAAAGGAAAAAAAGGTTAGCTAAAAATTCCTGTACTATCATGATGGTTCTTCTATTGTGGTGATGACAGTGTGCTGAAAGCTCTGATTTCCTTTGGACAATTAGGTCAGCTCCTAGATGTTTGTGGTGATCATCCATAACCATTGGATGAAGTGAGGTTGGTGGTAATGCTTGATGGAATTTGTATTGTGGATGTCTTCTTGTACCTGAAGGATGGGGTGCCCATTTGGTCCAATATAATATGGCCTCTAATATGGGAGGAGAGGTCCAGAATATTGTTAAAATGGGTTAGTTGTGCGAGATCATGGCTAAGTTTGGACAAAGAGTCAGCAGGGCAATTTGCTTCCCTAAATGTGTATGTGCATCTGATTTCCTCACACTGTTGGTAGAGGTGTTGTAGTTGTTGGATTTGCATCTGAATATTCCATGGAGGATTGGATGTGTTATTGACCCAATGTACCAAAAGAGCTGAGTCAACCTCTAGGTGGATCCTAGTGAAACCATTCTCAATACACCAGTTGACTCCAATGGTAGCAACAATGGTTTCTGCTAGGTTGTTGGTGCCAGTGTCCAGAGGGGAGGCTATGGCATAGATGAATTGGCCAAGGTGATCCCTGACAATGACATCAACTCCAATGCTTCCCGGATTTGTAAGGGCACTGCCATCACAGTTCACTTTCACAAATTGAACCTCAGGTTTAGCCCATGTCACTTGAGTGATGGTGGTGACATGTTTCACATTCTCAGCCAGGATGTAGATGTCATTCTAGTTGGGAGGCCATTTGATCCGAGGATAGATAGTCTTGAGAAGAAGAAGGATGTCTGAGTAAATAGCAAAAATCACCCTAGTGATAGATGAATTCATGTTGCCATATTTGGCTCCACACCAATGCTTCTAAAGATTCCAGCAAATGATAACTAGAATGGTGTCAAGCAGGAGTTTGTGGACTGCATTGTTGGCTATCAGAAGCCACCATTTCATCAAAAGAAGTCTGAGAGGGAGATCATCAGTGTTCAATCCAGCAATACCAGAAAATTTCTTCCAAACTGTTCTTCCAAAATGCCCTTTACTGAATATATGGTCAATGGATTCCCCCTGAGGTCTGATACGACAAACACACCTGGTGACAGTAGGCTAGACAAATGAGACAACTCTATCATCAGTGGGTAGTTTATTTCTAAGGGCTCTCCAAAGGCAGAAAGACCATTTGAATGGGATCTTGTTGTGCAAAATTTTGGAATTGGAGAAGAGATGTTGCTTTTTAGTTCTAATTACTTACCAGGCTGATGCACAGGTGAAATTACTTGTTGTGTGTGGTATCCATATAGGTTTATCTGGTATGTGAGGATTGATATGAGTGGGAATAAGAAGAATCTGGGGGATCATGTGTGCAGGAGCTAAAGCATTCAACCTCTGAATATTCCACTATCCTACTTCCCAGAAGTATGAGACTAGAACCTTGCCTGGTCTGCCACCATCAGTTCTATGGTGTGCTAGAGGGCCTGTACCAAGCCAGTTGTCCCACCAGAAGCTGACTTCCCCAGAATGTAACCTCCAATGAATATGTTGTTCTGCCTCTTTCTTATTGACCATGAGCTTTTTCCATGCTTGAGATTGCCATGTGTCCCACTTTTTGGAGATGGGGTGTGACCTTTGATAGTATTTAGCCATAAGAAATCTGCTCCACAAGGACTGTTTGGTTCTAAAATTCCACCACTGTTTGAAATCCATAGCTTTTCACAAATCTTGTATGGATCTTGTCCCAATGCCACCTTCCTTTAGAGGGTATGCCATCTTTGACCATGAAGCCCAGTGATATGTATTTCTGTCCTTATCAACCCCCCAAAAGAATTGGGCAACCAGCTTTTCAATCTGCTTCATGACTGTCTTGAGAGGAGAGACTGCTGAAAGCAGATGAATAGGAATGGATTGAAGTACATGTTTGATTAGTGTAACTCTGCCCCCATAAGAAAGTAACTTGCCCTGCCAACCTCTAATCCTGTTGACCACCTTAGAAATTAAGCTATTAAAGTACATGATCCTCTTCCTGCCAATATATAGGGGGCATCCAAGGTATGTGATATGGGATTCTTTCCTAGTGAAGCCTGTTATTTGTTGAATTCTGCTCACATTGTAGTGAAACACAAAAGCTGGAACCATGAAATGGCTCTTGTTTTTGTTGATCTGCTTCCCAAAGGTTATTTCATAATCACTTAAGATCTTTATGATTTTTAGAAGTGAGGATCTGCATCCTGAAGTGAAAATGATAATATCATCTGCAAAGTTGAGATGGTTGACCCGGGGACCTCTCTTTTTCATGCAGAAACTATTGATAAATTGATCATGGGTGAAGTTGTTGAGCATCTTGACAGGAGTTCAGCACCAATAATGAAAAGGGCAGGGGATAGAGGATCCCCCTGCTTCAAACCTATGATAGACTTAAAACATCCATGTCTGGTACCATTGACAATAACTGAATACCAATTGGTGGACATTGTCCTCCAAATCATGTCAATGGTAATCTCACAGAACCCCATTCTTCTCAACATAATGCAAGTGAAAGCCCATGAGACTCTGTCATAAGCTTTGGCCATATCAAGCTTGATCACAACATTGGCACTAGTATTTGGCTTTTTAATTCCCTGAATAATTTCTTGTGCAAGCATAATATTCTCAGAAATGGTCCTTCCCCTAACAAATCCAGAATTATTAGGAGATATGATCTTGGGAAGGATGGGGGCTAATCTGGTGCAAATGACTTTGGAAATGACCTTGTTGTTGAAGTTACTAAGGCTGATTAGTCTGAATTCTGTTAAGGAGTTTGGAAATTCAACCTTAGGCAGGAGAACCAAGCAAGCATTGGTCATGTACTTTGGCATAAGACTGCCTATGAAGTAGGCCAGGACAACATTGAGAAGGTCCTGATTGATTATTTCCCAACATGCCTGGAAACATTTTCCATTCATTCCATCTGGACCTGCTGCACTGTTAGGGTTCATAGAGAAGACCACCTTTTTGAGTTCCTATAAGGTAGGATCTTTGATGAGTTCAGCATTATCTTCAGGGGTGATCATGTTGGGAATACAGTTGAGAAGGTCTTCTCTTATCCCCCCTATTTCAGAAAAGATCTCTTTAAAATATTCACAAGCAGCTTCACCGATAGCCTCATCCCCTTATATCCAATCCCTTTCCTTGTTTTTGAGTTTATGAATATACAACGTTCTTCTTCTTCCTCTAATTAAGCTATGAAAGTATATGGAGTTGGCATCACCATCTTTAAACCAGTGAAGCTACATTTTCTACCTTAGAACAACTTCTTCAGTCTTAAGATATTTAGTATATTGGGCTTGAATCTCATAAAAAGCAACTCTATCAGAAGGATCATTGGTTGATAATAATTTCTCTTCAGCTTCCCTAACCTTTTGTTCAAACTCCTTGGGTAGTTGAAAAATGTCACCATATTGTTCTCTTGACCAGACACCCAGTGCCCTAGAGGTAGTTTTAAATTTCTGGTGAAAAATCCACATAGCATTGCCAGCAATATGTGTGGACCAAACCTGGTGAACTAAGGGTTTGAATGACTCATTTTCAATCCAGCAATTGAGAAATTCGAAGTACTTCTGATTGTGTTCTTGCCTCACATGAAGTTCCAAAAGGAGGGGAGAGTGGTCAGAACCAGCAACTGCTAGACGGGTAATGGTGGTGGCAGGAAAGGATCTTAGCCAATTGTCATTAACCATACCTCTATCCAGTATTTTCCAAACTATTGAACATGGGCCTCTACCATTTGACCATGCGTATATTGGACCATAGAAACCAAGGTCAACAAGCCCACAATCTTTAATCATACTGAGAAAGTCAATGCTCTTCTTCATTTGATGTGGGAGCCCACCAATCTTCTCTTCAACTGAGGCTATAACATTGAAATCACCAATGACACAACAAGGAATAGAACAACTGGTGGATTTTAATCTCAAAGTTTGCAATAGAGGAATTCTCATAGATGGTTTACACTTAGCATAGATAACAGTGACCTAAAAGGGATCATTAATTTCCACATGTTTGAGTTCAATGGTCATTTGTTGTTCATCATCATCCAGCACAGTACCACTGAATTCCTGATCCCAAAAAACCCAAATCTTTTCATTAACATTGGCAGTTGCTTTATGCATGGAGAGTTGGAGTTTGAAGTAGTTGAGGTGATTGGGTTGAATTGCATTGGATTGAAGGAAAGGTTTAAGGACAACAATGAAAGAGAGTTGGTGAAGTTTGTTTTAGAAGTTTGAGCCTTTCAATAGCTCCAGAGGTTCTGCTGCCTCTTGTATTCCAAATGATTGTACTAATCATCAGGAAATGGGGAAGTGTTTGAACTTTTGGTGATTCTTGGTGAAGGTTCCATCTGTCTTGGTGACAAACCTTGACTGGCTATCGTGTGGTCTTTGTCAGTATATCTATTAATGGCTCTAATGAGGAGATCACAATGTTGGTCTTCATTCAGGTTCACACTTCCATCTTCTAATTCATCTTCTAACAGGATTGGCCTGTACTCATCAAGATCCATTCCTGAAGGAGAGACTCTATTCAATTGGCCATCTCCAGGATCAGAGACATAATGATAATCACTGGGTTGATCAGCTTGTTGTGAGAGCATTCTGTGCTGGGGATTCCTGTTAGCATTTGGTTCCTGTTCTTCATTTGTATTGAAAAATTCATCCTTTTTGATTCCTTGTCAACTAAGAGAGGCTGTAGTTCAACATCATCAATACTTGCCTGTTGTACCTCTATAACTGTATTTGCTTTGTTGGTGACTGCTGAGTCATTTTGAATTCTTAGTGCCTCCTCTTTCCTCTGAATTGCTCTTCTTTTCTTTTGGCTAGGATTGTTCTTCTGTTTTCTCTTTGTGTGGCTGGTGTCTTGCACATGATCTTTTTCTTTAATTTTTCTGATTAATTGTTATTCAATGTCCTTTTCAGAACTCACAGGAATTGCAGTGTTATGAGCAGGATTATCAATAGTAGTACCAGGGGTATGGTCAATCCTATGGTCAGTTATTTGTGTATCAGCACACTCATGCAAAACATGAGGAATCCCACCCTTATTTGGAACCCCTTCTCTATTATCTACTGTTTCCTCCTGACAGATTTCCTTTCCTCCAATAACTTCAGCAGCAGAAACAATAGGGGGAGCAGGGGAAATGGGTTAATTTTGGGCACCTGAATTTGTACTCCTCTCAAGTGGAGCTGGAGGATTGATAGAAGCCATACCTGAGGTTTGGGGGTCCTGTTGCTGATTCTCCTTCGGTATGATCTGATGTTGTTGATTGGTTGGTTGCTTAGCTATGTAAATAGCATGTTGCTTGTTATTGTGAGCACATCCCTTTGATTTTTTGTTTTTCTTTGTTTGCCATTCTTTCTGTGAAGGGTTAGCCCTTAGTGTCTTTGGTTCTGTCCTGTTTTGTGCATTGTCTTTTGATTGAATGTTCTATTGGGATTGCTGACCTTTTGAGTTTTGGTTGTTGTTCTGAGTTTGCTGCAGCAGTGAGTGGTGAAATTGAGCTGATCCTACTGCTTTTTCCTGCTATGTTTGTGTTTCACTGATCCTTTTCTTTTGCAAGTTTTCATTCTTGGATTTTGTAGGATATGCATGAGTAATGTGCCCTAGCAATCTACAGTGGGAGCAATAATCAGGAATGCTTTCATACTGTATCTCTAGCCATTGACCATCCCCATTTTCATCTTGATTGTCATCATATCCCAACCAAACATGGTGTGGTCTGTCCTTTGTGAGATCAATCTGTATCTTAACCTTAGCTACACTTTCCCTTATTTTTTGAAATGATGCAAGGTCCAGAAATAATGCTTTGCCAACATGAGACAGTAGTGGGGTAAGGATCTCCATGTAGTAAAAATGCCATGGGACTTCTGGGATGACAATCCACACTGGCACAATTGGAGAGTCTTCATTTGGCTTAAAAAGAGGTGTCCATACTTCCAACTTCATCATTTGACCTTGGATGTACATGAATTGCTTGTTCCAGACTATGGCATGATCATATTTATTGTCTAAGTCAATGTAGACAGTCTTAGCATTGAAATGTGCAATCTTGACTCCTCCTTTAAGCTCAGTTTGAGTGATTAAACTTCTTCTAATGACTTCCATTCTAGGCATGGTATTGGAAAATTTCCCTAACACTGTGTATTTGCATCTGGTAGCTATGTTGACCATGTAGTCTTCCTTTTTGAACACAACTGCAGGCATGCCTTGTTTGGTGGTCAGTTTGGGGGGGAGGGGGGGGGAGTTGAAAGACATTGGTATTCTTTCTGCTTCAAATCTTGCTCTTATCTTTGTAGCATATGAATGGGTGACTGTAGGTGGGGGTGGTTCAACATTGTTGGGGATCTTTTTGGGCTGTTCTTTTGTTCCAAAATGCTGGGGTTTTTCTTTGTTGGCATCTAGGCTGGATGAAGTAGTAACTGTTGCTTGGGAGGTTTGGTTCTGTGGGGGGATCTTCTTGGCATGTTTGTCAAAGTTTGCTGAGATCTTAGGGTGGTTATTTGTAGAGGTTGGGACAGGTGTTTTGGATTGTTGTTGGCTAGGTTGGGATATTGGCTCGCCAGGTTTTTAGCCCTGCAGCTCAATAGGTGTCATCACAGCTTTCTCTTTAGGATCATGGGATTGAAGGGGGGATATAGAGAGGGTATTTTGCACATTAGCTGCAAGGATTGCATTGTGGTTTTGCTCAATAAGGGCCACAGGTATAACAGAGGCACATGGCTCAACCAACATGGCAGACTGAGTGGCAAAAATGGTATGGTCATCACTTTGGAGGAAGTGTAGTTGAGATTTTCTTTGTCAATTACCTTCTATATCACATTGTAGTATTTGGGAAACGTCAGGCTCGATCAAATTAGCTTCAGAATTCTCCTGGGCATTTCGTCGAACACCTGTGACAGTTAAGTCTGCTGGGAGTGTTTTTTGGATTGTTGCGTCGATTGAAACATTGTTGAGGCAATTTGACTGATCATTATCAATCTCCTGAGCATAACAAACAATTTGGCATTGGTCTTGGCCATTTTGGATCGCCAGAACACCATCGCCGGCCAACTGGTGCATTACTAGGTTCTTGAGCGGATCATGATGATCGAATGCCATGATGGATTGGTCTGCAACTTTGTTTTCATGGTCCTTAGGAGTTGGAGATGAATATCCAGTAGCCAATTGATCGTAATTTGGGCCAACATTGGATTTGTCATTTTGTCGAACACCTAGAGTATTCACGCTGCCAGGAATGTTTGATTTCAAAATTGGAGCTTGTGATTGACACCTATGTAAAATTGGAGGTGCAATCATATCCTCCTCATCAAAACGAGCAGATTGGTATCGAGTTTTCCCCATTTGGACCCCTGGAACACTATCGACGGCCATTTATGTTACGCCGGAAATCTGCAACTCGTTGTAGATGACGATTTCCATGGTGGAAATGCCTGGAATTTAGTGGAGAGGTGCGCCTGATGATGGAGAAGAGTTTCCACGGCTTGGAAATTTGAAATTTGGCCCAGAACTTGCTTGGGAAACTTCAGAGGCTCCTAGGAAATTTTTGTGAACAGTGATCCCTGCGCCATTTTGGATATCTGTCACGACTGGGGTGTTATTTTAGAATGGGGTTTGTTGGGGATGTGAGCATTTGTAGGATTTATCTTTTGGTGGTGGTCCGACGATTTTTCACTGGTGCACGGAGGCGCTGTGGCCATTTCTCCACTGGCGCATTACTGTAGCTTTGAGTTGCCTGTACGGAGAGGATTTTGAATGGGATTTTGATATCGGATTGTAGTAAATTTAGTATGGTTAGACTTGTTAGTGAATGGGCTTTCGGGTTTTATGACTTTTGTCGGATTTTGAGACATGGGCCCGAGGGGCCGGGTTCAGGCCAATTTCAGATTTTTGTGGGATTGATTATTTTAGCTTATATTAACTATCTCGTACTGCTTGTGGCTAGAATCGAGGCATTTGGAGACTGATTCAAGGGGCAAAGGCATTGCGGAGTAGGATTTTGCGCGGTTTGAGGTAAGTAACAGTTTTAAATATGGTTTTGAGGGTATGAAACCCCGAGGATTGGTATGATGTGAGTGTTTGGAGGTTACACACATGCTAGGGGACGGGCGTGTGAGCGTGCACCGTGAGAGATTGTGACTTGGTCCGTCCCGTGAGACTGTAAAGTCGAATAGCCATTGTTATTACTTGTTTTTCCTTGCCTTTGAGCCATTGACTGCCTTTCATGTTAGAAATCATGCTTAGGCCTTATGATATCACTGTTGGGACCCGCAACAGTTGTATACTTGTTAAATTGACTGCTAATTGCTGTCTTGTACTCAGTCACAGTCTTACTTGTGTGTTATATCTCTGTTCCCTCTAATTTCTTGTTGATACTTGTTGTATTCTCTGTTTGGGCCGATTATCATGATATTCTATGAGCCTGAGGGACTGGAGAGGTTAGTGACTGAAATAGGGCTTGAGTACCAAACTATGAAATACGTGAGGGTATATGGATCGGGTTGCACGCCGCAACGAGCCTTATGGCTATTTATGGACAGTGGATCGGGTTACATGCTGCAACGAGCCTTATGGCTACTTATATGATCGAGTCGGGCTGCACGCCGCAGTGATATAGTGCTTGGGCTGGAAGGAGCCCCTCCGGAGTCTGTACACCCCCAGTGAGCGCAGGTACCTATTGAGAGTATGTATTGAGGGCTGAGAGCCGAGAGTATGAGCTAATGAGATGAGTTGAGTAACTGCTGCCTTGAGAGGCTATACTTTCTTTTTATTTATTGTTGCACTTAATTGCTATCCGATGTTGTTGTGAAACTTCTAGAAGATTTATATCTGTTTTACTTGGGCTCGAACTAATTTGACTTATACCACTGGATTTGAAAGCATGTTCACTCTTTACTGAAAACGTTTGATATGAATTGTATTTTTATAGCTCGCCACTGCTTCTTAGTTCCTTATTTAATTATGTTACTTGCTGATTTGGTTGTACTCATGCTATACCCTGTACTTCATGTGCAGAACTAGGTATGTACGGTTCTGACGGTCGCTTAGTTCGTGTGCGGGCTGATCATCGGAGACTTACGAGGTAGCTGCCAGCGTCCATAGATCTTGTTTCTCCTTTCTTATTGTCTTTTCTCTCTTGTATTGGCATTTGGCACAGACTGTAATAGACTCTATTTTAGATTGGCTATTAGATGCTCATGACTTAGTGATACCCTGATGTCGGGCTATTTTTCCGCACTTATCTTTTATTAAGGTTTTACCCCATATTTATGAGAAACTCCGGTTATATTAAATGTCTTAAATTTATTTCTGTTAAATTTTGAAAGTGTTTTGGGAAGATCGGCTTGCCTAGTATCGCTATAGGTGCCATCACGACGGGTTAGGTTTTGGGGTCGTGACATTCGGCACTTTACTATTCTTAATAGTTATTGTATTTCACTTTAATTGATTTCTCAACTTAAACTCCTTACCCTATCTGATATTTTTACTTTGCTTAAAAATCATTATTATGTTTTAATTTAACAAATTTTATATTTAACCTGGTGCTTATCTGATGCTTTATTTTATTTTAAAATATTATTTTCTTCACCCAAATGATTTCTAAAATAAACACATTTTCTCATCTGATTTCCTACTTTATTCAAAGTTGTTAGTATGCCTTATCGTATATAAACAAGTCTCTTGAACATTTTAATTAGCATTTGACACGGATACTATGTACCTGGTAGCACGTGGATTTTTTCGCGTGAAAGTGATTTGAAATATGTGGGCACAAGGTTCCATATGTGTAAGGTTTGAAAGTTGTGACTTATGATTTGAGATTACGAGAAGTGGTACGTTGGGGTAATTCTTGTTGAAATTCGTACACTAGGAATGATTTGATTGATTGAGTTGTCATTGTTTTCCCTTATCTGGACACATTCGTATTTCATCTATACCCCAACTATGTTGTTGCTTAATTACTTGGTTGTTTCTCGTTGCCATTCGTGCTCCCATTATTTTCACTGTTGATTGTAATTTAAAATCCTTCTGTTATTGGCCTTATATTGATGTTCTTTCCTTATTAGCCTTATGTTATATCCTGCACGGGTTTACATATCTGGTATGTATCTTGACCTGGCCTCGTCACTACTATACCGAGGTTAGGCTTGATACTTACTGGGTACCACTGTGGTGTACTCATGCTACGCTTCTGCACATTTTTGTGCAGGTCCAGGTAAATTCAGATCGGGTTGGTTTTAAGACTTATGCCTGTGCGGCTGGAGACTTCAAGGTATACCTGCTGGACGTTCGCAGGCTCCGAAGTCACCTTCTGGTGTGTTTTATTTCCATTGTTTCCTATCATTCCGAGATAGTGATGTATTGTTAATTCTAGTGACCCTTAGAAAAGCTTATGACTTGTACTATCGGTTTGGGATATTGTATCGTGTTGAGATTGTTGGCTCATTTTAGAAATTTCAGTTTCCTGCTCATTAGTTATTTGGTTAAAAATCTATTATTTAATCGGCAAGTGTTAGGCTTACCTAGTTTTAGAGACTAGGTGCCATCACGACGTCATAAGGTGGGAAGTTGGGGTCGTGACACATGCATTCTACATGATTTGTTGTGTTGCTTTAACATGCCAATTTGTGCCTCTGTTATAACTTGGTGAATTGATTGTCAATGTGAATTTAATAGCGTGGAGTCACTATATTATATTTTGTTGACTTATTGGTAACATAATGGTTTAAATAAAAGAATTATTAACATGCTTTATTCTATGTGCCTATTAAGATAGAACTCGTTATCTAACTCGGTGCCTTATTATTCTAAATGGTTCGCACTTTCACTATAATTGGGTTCTCAAATTATACTCATCACCCCGTTAAATATTTACCTTACTTAAAATTATTATCATGTTTTTCTTTAACAAATTCTATATTTAATTCGTTAATTTAACTTATGTTTTGCTTTGTTTAAAAATGATACTTTTACTTAATTTTATTGATTTCTAAACTAAACCCATTTTATACTCTGTTTCGTACAAATTCTATATTATTTTACTTTACTAGATTTCTAAAATAAACTCATTATTTCATTTGAACACCTTACTTTATTCAAGATTGTTATTATATTTTATCGTGTCTAAATATATCTTTTGTTCATCTAAATTAATATTTATCACGGTTGTAAAGTACATGGTAGCACGTGGGCTTTGCCGTACGGAGGTGATTATTTTTGTGGGACGAGGTGTCATATGTGTAAGATTTGGTAATTGTGATTCATGACTTGTGGTTTATGAGGTGTGGTGCCTCGGAGTAATTCTTGTTGTAAGTCCATGCATTGGAAGCGATTTGATTATTTGAGTTGTCATCCGTTTTTTTCCTTATTTGCGTTCATTTACATCATCGGTGTTCTGATTATATTGTTTCTTTATTACTCGTTTACTACTTACTGCCATTAATGTTTCTATTACTTCATTGTTGGTTGTAAATCAATAATATTTCCGTCGTTAGTCTTACTGTCACGACCCAAAATCTACTATAGGTCGTGATGGCGCCTAACACTACTGTCAGGTAAGCCAACAGTGATTGATCAATATAATTACTCATTCTAGTACTTTAAAATCATAATTTTTTCTAATTAAATAGCATGAAATAGAACATTCACGAACTACAATAATGGACAACCTGTAGGAACCCCCAAGACTCGGTGTCACAAGTGCATGAGCATTTTTTTAAGGAGTAAAATAATAATACAACATCTGTCCCGAATGTAATAAGACAGAATAAAGTAAATAGTACAATGGAGACTCGGTGATCTACGATGCGTACCCTGGAGTGCAGCTCACGTGAAGTCTCCTCAATAGGTGCACCTACGCGCCAAGGTGATCATCAATGAACCTGTCAGATCCTGCACATTTAGTGCAGAAGTGCAGTACGAGTACATAAATCAACGCGAACTCAGTAAGTATCTAGCCTAACCCTGGAGAAGTAGTGACGAGGGATCGACATTGACACTTACTAAAGGTACAATTAAAGCAATGTATTAAAACATAAGCATGTATGAGGCATGCGGCAATGATGGGGTAAATATGTAAGTTACATAATCTTCCAATTACTTCTTTTAAAGCAAGAATTTCTAAATCTTGTATTCTACATTAACAGCTCAGAAAATGTCAAATGTCATCATCAAATAAATAACGATTACCATATATATGCCGAGCATCAGTGGAGAGATTAGCTCGTGAATATTCGGACTACTAGCGATATAACGCACGGTTCTGCCGAGGTCGTTCGGCCCGATTCGAAATAATGTGTACACTGCCGAGGGTCGTGCGACACGAACCATAGATGCATCTATATACTGCCGAGGCATTTGGCCTGCTCCACAAGAAAAGGAAGGAAGTCACCGAATTACGAGACACGTTTTTACAATACAGCACATGAACATAAAATGAATATAATTCTTACCATTTCTCAAATAACTCGCCCACAACTCAAATTGTTAAGGCTTGGCCTAGTGTTCATATTTTTATTTCTAAATCGATTTCAGTGATAACTTGAATTAGGTAAGCCAGCAGAGTGAGTTCAAGTAATTCAAACATTACATGATAAGATCCTAAGTCTACCCGGACATAAACATGCTTTAGCTACGTACGGACTCTCGTCACCTCGTGCGTACGTAGCATCCACAACTAGTTGCACATAACAATAAATATCACCTAGGGAGTAGTTTCTCCCTCACAAGATTAGACAGGAGACTTACCTCGCTCCGAAGTTCCATAACCGGCTCCAAAACCTCTCTAACACCTCGAACCAAAGCCCGTCTATCTAAAACTTTTCAAACAGTGTACAACCCAATCAAAATGTATTATATACCCATAATTAATCAATTTAAACAGTTCCCAACTTCGCCCGAAAAGTCGATAAAGACAACCCTTGGGCCCACGTGCCCGGATTCCGAGTATTTTTTGAAGATAAACCTTACCCATAATACCACGAACTCAAACATATAATTTATCCCTAATTCTATACCCAATTTCGTAGTCAAAATCCAAAAATACCAATTTTCTATGGTTTCTACAAAAATCCCAATTTTTACAAATTCCCATGCTTAATTCTGTATATAAACCATGTATTTAACTTAAAATATGAAGAAACCACTTACCCCATAATAGTTGATGAAGATGGAAATCTAAAATTGCTCCAAAATCGGCTACCATGGACGAAATGAAGTAAAATTGAGCCAAACCCTCGTTTTAAAGGAACATACTGCCCAGCTCCACCTTCGCGCTTGCGGTCCAATAGCCGCTCCTACGGCTCCGCACCTGCGGAAAAGCCATCGCAGGTGTGGCTCTATCTCAACCCAACAGCCTCTTCTTTTGCGGCCCAAATAGCGCATCTGCGCTTTCGCTTCTGCGGACAATAAGCGCTTCTGCGCTCATGCATCTGCGTGCCAAAGTCCGCTCCTGCGGTCCCAGGCCTTCTCGGCCAATTCAGCTTCTGCGATCTCCCCTATGCATCTGCGGCTTCGCAGGTGCGGACATTTCCTCGCACCTGCACTCCTGCCCAACTTACCCACAACCAAAACAAGCTATCGGAGGACGTGGCTGTTGTGACTGGCTCAGGCCTGATCGACTGGACTGGCCACTGGAAGCACCCCATACAGGAGGTACACTAGACACTGGCAGTGCATAATAGGGATCTTGGGGCCTAGGAATGGCCGGAGTACCACTAGCGACTGGAAGTTTTAAATGAACAGGACAACTCCCATAACACCTACCCCGACGAGCTGTAGCTGGGGCACGAGAATATACATGCCAAAATCTCGAGGACTCTTAGCTTCTCTCTCTTCTCTCTCCCGGATCCGCATACCCTCCAATCTCCTAGCAATTGACACTACCTACTGGTATGCGACATCCATCTCCAGCTCTCGGGCCATACTGAATCTGATACTTGGGTGGAGCTCCTCAATAAATTGACGAAACCGCTCTCGAACAGTAGCAACCAAGGCTAGTGCATGCCTAGCCAAATCACTGAATCAGACCGCATACTCTGACACGGTCATAGAACCCTGACGCAACTGCTCAAACTCTATGCGCCATGCATCTCTAAGACTCTGAGGAATTTATTCCCTCAAGAACATATCTAAAAACTGAGTCCAAGTGAGTGAAGATGCCTCAGCCGGACTATCCAACTCGTATGCCCGCCACCACTTGTAGGCCGCTTCTCTAAGCTGGAATGCCGTGAAAGAAACCCCACTAGAATCCACAATACCCATAGTATGGAGGATGCAGTGACATTCTTCAAGAAAACCCTGAGCGTCCTCTGAAGCCAAACTGCTGAAAATGGGAGGGTGGTACTTCTTGTACCTCTCGAGCATGAGGTGCTCCCTCTCCGAAATTGCTGCCCTAACCTCGGGCCGAACTGGGATAACTGGTTGCACTGGTATAACCTCTGGGGCATGGTCAACCTGGTACTGTGGCTCTGGGGTATGGGCGGCAGGAGTCTGTGCTCCTTCCTCGGCCTGAGATGTGGCAAGAGCAAGTGGAATTAACCCTACCTGAGCCAGAGTGCCAAACATGCTCAAACACTGGGCAAGAGTCTCCTGAAGTGCAGGGGTAGTAACAGGCGTCTCAGGTGCCTGCTCTCTAACTGGAGCTACTGGTGGCTCTACTGTAGCAGCTCGTGCAGGTGCTCTGGCTGCACCACGTGGTCTTCCTTGGCCTCTGCCCCGGCCCCGGCCTCTTGCGGATCCCACAGGGGGCATGGGTGTCTGATCATCGGATCTAGTTGTGCGTGTCCTCATCATCTATGAGAGAATAGAAAGACAAGGGTTTAGAATTTCGAAATCAACAAATGTGCAAGATAAGGAATCAATGAAGTGAACATTTTCCTAACAGCTCCATTGCCTCCCAAAGTTAAGTACAGACGTCTCCATACCGATCTGCGAGACTCTACAAAACCTGCTTGTGACTCAAAATACCTATGAACCTAGTTCTCTGATACCAACTTGTCACGGCCCCAATTCACCCTCTGTAGGTTGTCGTGATGGCACCTAGTCTCTAAGATTAGGTAAGCCTAACAATTTGCGGAAATACGTAAAATAAAACTAAAGCCCAATTCTTAACATATGAAATAAATGTAAAATTTCAATTTAATAATTTACACTCCTAAAACCCGGTAGAAATAAGTTACAAGCTTTTAAGAATTTATTCTGAGTGTCTCAATACCTCAGAGTCTAAAGAGAAATCAGAATGACAACATAATAAGGATAGAGGGGGACTTAGAGGTCTGCGAACGCTGGCAGATATACCTTAAAGTCTTCGTGTACAACTAGTTCACTGATACTGGGTCTGATAGGAAGTATCTGGATCTGCATAAAACGATGTGCAGAAGCGTAGTATGAGTACACCACAACGGTACCCTGTAAGTGCCAAGCCTAACCTCAGTAGAGTAGTGACGAGTTCAGCTCAGACACTACTGGAAATAATAATAAATATACGATAGAGGATATAATAATATAATGAGATGACTGAGGAGTGAACAACACAACAAATAGAGGTAAACAACAGGGGCGCTCCCGAGGTACCGCCTTGTAGTCCCAAAAGTAATTATGCAGTGCAGGGGGATCTACCGAGAAATCGCCTCGTAGTCCTAAAGTAAATATGCAGTGCAGGGGGATCTCCCAAGGAACCGCCTCGTAGTCCGAAAGTAAAATGCAGTAAGGGGGATCTCCCGGTCAAACTTCTCAAAAATCATTCTTTTTCCAATTTTCGCCAATTAGCGCTAAAATGACCTATGGACCTCCAATTCAACATCCGAACATGCTCCTAAGACCAAAATTACCCTTCGGAGCTATAGGAACCGTCAAAACTCCATTCCGGAGTCGTCTTCACACAGTTCAAACTACAGTCAATTCCTATGACTTAAACCTCCATTTTAGGGACTATGTGTCCCATTTCACTCCGAAACCAAAAACAAATCCTCCCGCAAGTTACATAACCACTAATTGAAGTAAAGGGAGCAATAAATAGGGGTTCAGGGCTAATTCTCTCAAAACAACCGGCCGGGTCGTTACATCCTCCCCCTCTTAGGACATACGTTCGTCCTCGAACGAGTATAGAGATATACCTGAAGTGGTGAAAAGATGAGGATAATTGCTGCGCATATTATGTTCGGTCTCCCAAGTCGCCCCCTCGACCAGATGATCCCTCCACTGAAGTTTCACTGAAGCAATGTTCTTCGACCTCAACTTTCGAACTTGCCTGTCCAAAATGGCCACTGGCTCTTCCACATAAGATAGGTCCTTGTCCAACTGGAGTGAGCTGAAGTCTAACACATGAGAGGGTTTGCCGTGATATCTCTGGAGCATGGAAACATGGAATACTAGATGAACTGCAGAGAGACTAGGTGGTAGTGCAAGTGTGTAAGCCACCTCTCCAATACTCTCGAGAATCTCAAAAGGTCTGATATACCTAGGGCTCAACTTTCCCTTCTTTCCGAACCTCATAACACCCTTCATGGGTGAAACCTGGAGCAAAACCCGCTCTGCAACCATGAATGAACGTCGCGAACCTTCCGATCTGCATACCTTTTCTACCTGGACTGGGTTGTACAAAGTCGATCCTGAATCAATTTAACCTTCTCCAAGGCATCCTGGACCAAGTCTGTACCTAATAGCCTGGCCTCGCTCGGCTCGAACCATCCCACTAAAGACCAGCACCATCTACCATACAAAGCCTCATACGGTGCCATATGAATGCTCGATTGATAACTGTTATTGTAGGCAAACTCCGCAAATGGAAAGAACTGATCCCAAGCACCCCAAAAATCAATCACACACTCACGAAGCATATCCTCCAATATCTGAATAGTACCCTCGGACTGTCCATCCGTCTGAGGGTGAAATACTGTATTCAACTCCACGCGAGTACCCAACTGACATTGTACGGCTCTCCAGAACCATGATGTAAACTGCGTATCTCGGTCAGAGATGATAAATACTGGTATGCCATAAATCCTGACGATCTCCTGGATGTAAACCTGAGCCAGCTGCTCTGAAGAGTAAATAGTAACCACAGTAATGAAATGAGCTGACTTGGTCAATCTATCCACAATCACCCAAACCGCATCGAACTTCCTTTGAGTCCGTGGAGCCCAACAACAAAATCCATTGTGATCCGATCCCATTTCCACTCTAGAATTTCCATCTTCTGAAGCAATCCACCCGGTCGCTGATGCTCATACTTCACTTGTTGACAATTTATGCAATGAGCTACATATTCCACTATGTCTTTCTTCATCCGCCTCCTCCAATAGTGCTGCCTCAAATCCTGATACATCTTCGCGGCACCTGGATGAATGGAATACCGCGAACTGTGAGACTCCTGGAGAATCAACTCATGCAAACCATCTATATTAGGCACACATAGCCTGCCCTGCATCCGTAATACACCTTCATCTCCAATAGTGACTTCCTTGGCATCATCGTGCTGAACCGTGTCCTTAAGGACAAGCAGATGGGGGTCATCATACTAACGCTCCCTGATACGATCATAAAGAGAAGACTGAGAAACCACACAAGCCAACACTCGGCTCGGCTCGGAAACATCCAATCTAACAAACTGGTTAGCCAAGGCCTGAACATCCAAGGATAAAGGCCTCTCTGCTACTGGTAGATATGCTAAACTACCCAAACTCTCCGCCTTGCGACTCAGGGCATCGGCCACCATATTGGCCTTCCTGGGATGATAGAGAACTGTGATGTCATAATCCTTAAGCATCTACAACCATATCCACTGCATCAAGTTAAGATCCTTCTATTTAAACAGATGCTGTAAACTCCGGTGATCGGTGAAAACCTCACAAGGAACACCATACAAATATTGCCGCTAGATCTTCAAGGCATGAACATTAGCTGCTAACTCGAGGTCATGGACAGGATAATTCTTCTCATGCACCTTAAATTGTCTAAACGCGTAGGCGATCATCCTACCGTCCTGCATCAACACCGCACCGAGGCCAATACGCGACGTATCACAATACACCGTATAGGACCCCGATCCAGTAGGTAACACTAATACTGGGGCTGTAGTCAAAGCAGTCTTGAGCTTTTGAAAGCTCTCCCCACACTTCTCGGTCCACCTGAACGGAGCACCTTTCTGAGTCAATCTAGTCATAGGTGATGCAATAGATGAGAAAACCTCTACAAATCGACGGTAATACACCGCCAAGACAAGAAAGCTCCGGATCTCAGTAGCTGATGACGGTCTGAGCCAACTCTGCACTGCTTCAATCTTCTTCGGGTCTATCTTGATCCCCTCACTCGATACTACATGACCCAAAAAATGCCACTGAATCTAGCTAGAATTCACACTTTGAAAATTTTGCGTATAACTTCTTCTCCCTCAAGGTCTGAAGCACAGTCCTCAGGTGCTGCTCATGATCCTCCTGACTCCAAGAGTACACCAGAATGTCATCAATAAACACAATGACGAAGGAGACAAGATAGGGCTGAAATATACAGTTCATCAAGTGAATGAATGTTGCTGGGGCGTTGATCAGCCCAAATGACATCACAAGGAAATCGTAGTGACCATACCGAGTCCTGAAAGCAGTCTTCGGGATATCTGGCTCTCGAATCTTCAACAGATAATAGCCTGAACGCAAGTCGATCTTAGAGAACACTCTGGCACCCAGAAGCTGATCAAATAGGTCATCAATACGTGGCAGTGGATACCTGTTCTTCACTATAACCTTGTTCAACTGGCAATAATCAATACACATTCGCATAGAACCATCCTTCATCTTCACAAACAAGATAGGAGCACCCCATGACGACACACTAGGCTGAATGAAGCCCTTATCAAGCAACTGTTGCAACTGTTCTTTTAACTCCTTCAACTTTGCTGGTGCCATACGATAAGGTAGAATAGAAATGGGCTTAGTGTTCGGTAACAAATCAATGCTGAAATCAATATCCCTGTCGGGCGGCATGCCCGGAAGCTCTGCCTGAAATACATCTGCAAATTCCCTCACTACCGAAACTGACTCGACAGTAGGAGTTCAACACTAACATCTCTCACATAGTCCAGATACGCATCACACCCCTTCTCAACCATTTGCCGAGCTTTAAGAAATGAAACAACCCTACTAGGAACATGATCCAAGGTACCTCTCCACTCTAGCCGCAGTAGATCTGACATAGCCAACATCACCGTCTTGGAATGATAATCAAGGGTAGCGTGATAGTGGGACAACCAGTCCATGCCCAAAATAACATCGAAATCCACCATACTAAGCAATAATAAATCGGCCCTGGTCTCAAAACCACTAAGAACAATCAAACGCGACCGATACACACGGTCAATAACAATGGAATCACCAACGGATGTAGATACATAAACAGGTGAACTTATAGAATCACGGGATACACCCAAACGCGAAGCAAAATAAGATGACACATAGGAATAAGTGGAGCCTGGATTAAATAAGACTGATACATCCCTCTGACAGACCGGAACAATACATGTGATAACTGAATCGGATGCAACTAGCTCCATCCTAGCAGGAAGGGCATAATATCTGGCCTGGCCTCCCCCTCTAGGGCGACCTCTACCTGTCCGACCTCCACCTCTAGTTGGATGTGCAGGTGGAGTGGAAACTGGTGCAGTAATCATGCCCTGAAAAGCCTGAGGGCCTTGTGGAATAGGTGGGGCCTGCAAAATCTGTGAAGGTTCCCCCCTCCTGAATCTGAGGCAATCCCGAACCATATGATGAGTGTCACCACACTTAAAACAAGCTCTCGGAGGAAGTGGCTGTTGTGACTGGCTCGGGCCTGATCGACTGGACTGACCGCTGGAATCACCCCGTACAAGAGGTACACTAGACATTGGCGGTGCATAATAGGGATCCTGGGTCCTAGGAATGGTCGGAGTATCGCTGGCGGCTGGAAGTGCTGAATTCACAGGATGACTCCCATAACCCCTACCCTGACGAGCTGTACCTGGGGCACGAGAACTGTTATACGTGCCAGAATTTCGAGGTCTATTAGCTTCTCTCTCCAGGATCCGTATACCCTCCAATCTATTAGAAATTGACACCACCTACTGGTATGTGATGTCCATCTCCAGCTCTTGGGCCATACTAAATCTGATACTAGGGTGAGCCCCTTAATAAATCGACGAACCCGCTCTCGAACAGTAGCAACAAAGGTTGGTAAATGCCTAGCCAAATCACTGAATCAGACCGCATACTCTAATACGATCATAGAACCCTGGCGCAACTGCTCAAACTCTACGCGCCATGCATCTCTAAGACTCTGAGGAACATATTCCCTCAAGAACATATATGAAAACTAAGTCCAAGTTAGTGAAGATACCTCAGCCGGACTATCCAACTCGTATGCCTGCCACCACTGGTAGGTCGCTCCTCTAAGTTGGAATGCTGTGAAAGAAACCCCATTAGAATCAACAATACCCATAGTACAGAGGATGTAGTGACATTCTTCAAGAAAACCCTGAGCATCCTCTAAAGCCAAACCGCTGAAAGTGGGAGGGTGGTACTTCTTGTACCTCTCGAGCCTAAGCTGCTACCCCTCCGAAACTGCTGCCCTAACCTCGGGCCAAACTAGGATAACTGGTTGTACTGGTAAAAGCACTGGGGTATGGTGGAATTAACCCTGCCTGAGATAAAGTTCCAAACATTCTCAAAAACTGGGCAAGAGTCTCTTGAGGTGCAGGGGTAGTAACAGGCGTCTCAGGTGCCTGCTCTCCAACTGGAGCTACTGGTGGCTCTACTACAGCAGCTCGTGAAGGTGCTCTGGATGCACCACATGGTCTTCCTCGACCTCTGGCTCGGCCTTTGCCCCGATCCCAGCTTCTTGCGGCTCCAACATGGGGTGTGGGTGTCTGATCATCAGATCCCGTTGTGCGTGTCCTCACCATATGTGAGAGAATAGAAATACAAGGGTTTAGAATTTCAAAGTCAACAAATGCGCACGATAAGGAATCAAAGAAGTGAACATTTTCCTAACAGTTCCATAGCCTCCTGAAGATAAGTACAGATGTCTCCGTATCGATCCGTGAGACTCTACTAAAACTGCTTGTGACTCATAATACCAATGAACCTAGTGCTCTGATACCAACTTGTCACAACCGTAATTCACCCTTCGTAGGTTGTCGTGATGGCACCTAGTCTCTAAGACTAGGTAAGCCTAACAATTTGCGAAAATACATAAAATAAAACTGAAGCCCAATTCTCAACATATGAAATAAATATAAAATTTGAATTCAATAATTTCAATTCCCAAAACCTGGTAGAAATAAGTCACAATCTTTTAAGAATTTATTCGGAGTGTTTCAATACATCAGAGTTTAAAGAGAAATCAGGAAGACAACATGATAAGGATAGAGGGGGACTCCGAGGTCTGCGGACGCTGGCAGATGTACCTTGAAGTCTCCATGAATAGCTAGTTCACTGATACCTTGTCTAATAGGAAGTACTTGGATCTGCACAAAAAGATGTGCAGAAGCGTAGTATGAGTACACCTTAGTGGTGCCCAGTAAGTGCCTAGGCTAAGCTCGGTAGAGTAGTGACGAGGTCAGGTCAGGAACTACTGGAAATAATAATAAATATACGACAGAGGATATAATAATATAATGAGATGACTGAGGAGTGAACAACACAACAAATAGAGGTAAACAACAGGGGCGCTCCTGAGGTACCGCCTCGTAGTCCTAAAAGAAACTATGCAGTGCAAGGGGATCTTCCGAGGAACCGCCTCGTAGTCCCAAAGTAAATATGCAGTACAGGGGGATCTCCCAAGAAACCGCCTCGTAGTCCCAAAGTAAATATGTAGCACAGCGGAATCTCCTGAGGAACCACCTCGTAGTCCCAAAGTAAAAATGCAGTACAGGGGGATCTCCCGAGGAACTGCCTCGTAGTCCCAAAGTAAACATACAGTATAAGGGGGTCTCCCGAGTAATCGCCTCGTAGTCCCAAAGTAAATATGCAGTACAGAGGGATCTCCCGTGTAAACGCCTCGTAGTCCCGAAGTAAATAGGCAGTACAGGGGGATCTCCCGGTCAAACTCCTCAAAAATCATCCTTTTTCCAACTTTCGTGAGTTAGCGCTACAACGACCCACGAATCTCCAATTCAACATCCGAACATGCTCCTAAGACCAAAATCACCCTACGGAGCAATACGAACCATCAAAACTCCATTCCGGAATCGTCTTCACACAGTTCGAACTACGGTCAATTCCTATGACTTAAACCTCTATTTTAGGGACTATGAATCCCATTTCACTCCGAAACCAAAATCAAATCTTCCCAACAAGTTACATAGACACTAACTAAAGTAGAGGGAGCAATAAATAGGGGTTCGGGGATAATTCTCTCAAAACAACCGGCCAGGTCGTTACAACACTATCGCTCTCTGATGCGCTCATACATAGAAGACCGAGCGACTGTGCAAGTTGGAATCCGAGTAGACTCTGAAACATCTAACCTCAAGAACTGATTGGCCAAAGTCTGCACATCTGCAGCTAACAGCCTCTCACTAACCAGAATATATGCAAGGCTGCCCATACTCACAGCCTTTCTACTCAAAGCATCGGCCACCACATTGGCCTTTCCGGGGTAATAAAAAATGGTAATATCATAGTCTTTCAACAACTCCAACCATCTTATCTGCCTCAAATTGACATATTTTTGTTTGAATAGATATTGTAGACTTCGATGATCAGTGAATACCTCACACGAGACACCGTAAAGGTAATGTCTCCAAATCTTCAGCGCATAAACAATGGCTGTCATTCTAAGTCATGAACAAAGTAATTTTTCTCATTCACTTTCAACTGCCGCGATGTATATGCAATCACTATGCCATCTTGCATTAATACTGCACCAAGACCAATGCGAGATGCATCATAATACACCGCATAAGATCTTGAACCTGTGGATAATACCAGCACTGATGCCGTAGTCAAAGCAGTATTGAGCTTCTGAAAGCTCAACTCACACTTGTCTGACAATCTGAATGGGGCACCCTTCTGGGTCAATTTGGTCAGTGGTGATGCTATGGATGAAAACCCCTCCACAAATCGATGATAATAACCTGCCAAACCTAGGAAACTCTGGATCTCTGTAGCCGAAGTAGGTCTAGGCCAATTTTGAACGGCCTCAATCTTCCTAGGATCCACCTTTATGCCTTCTACCGATACAACATGCCCCAAAAAGGCAACTGAGTCTAACCAAAATTCGCATTTTAAAAATTTGACATATAACTGATTATCTTTCAAAGTCTGAAGCATAATCCGAAGATGCTGCTCATGTTCCTCTCGACTGCTGGAGTAAATCAAGATATCATCAATGAATACAACTACAAAGGAATCCAAATAGGTCTTGAATACCCGGTTCATCAAATCCATAAATGTTGTTGGGGCATTTGTTAGCCTAAAGACATCTCTAGGAATTCATAATGTCCATACCGAGTCCGAAAAGCTGTCTTAGGGACATCAGATACCCTAATCTTCAACTGATGGTAATCAGACCTCAAATCGATCTTTGAAAACAGCTTGGCACCCTGAAGCTTATCGAATAAGTCATCAATTCTTGTCAATGGATACTTGTTCTTGATAGTAGCCTTGTTCAACTGTCGTTAATCTATACACATCCGCATTGAACCATCTTTCTTCTTTACAAATAACACTGGTGCGCCCCAGGGCGAGATGCTGTGCCTAATGAATCCCTGGTCAATAAAGTCTTGTAATTGTTCCTTCAATTTCTTTAGCTCCGGCGGGGCCATACGGTATGGTGGAATAGAAATGGGCTGGGTGCTAGGAGCCAAATCAATACAAAAGTCAATATCTCTGTCAGGTGGCATCCCTGGCAAATCTTCAAGAAATACATCTGGAAACTCACAACAACTAGGACTGAATCCATAGAAGTAACATCCGCACTAGGATCACGAATATAAGCCAAATAAGCTAGACACCCATTCTCGACCATACGCCGAGCTATAACATAGGAGATAACCCTACTGGTAGAATGGCCAAGAGTCCCTTTCTACTCTATTCGAGGTAACCCGGCATGGCTAAGGTAACCGTTTTGGCGTGACAATCCAATATAGTATGATAAGGTGACAGCCAATCCATTCCCAATATAACATCAAAATCTACCATATCAAGAAGTAGAAGATCCATGCTGGTCTCAAGACTCCCAATAGTAACCACACACAAATGATAGATATGATCTAAAATGATAGAATCCCCCACCGGTGTGGAAATATGCACAAAAGTACTCAAAGAATCACGAGGCATAACCAAATATGAATTAAACTAGTAGGACACATATGAATAAGTAGATCCTGGATCAAATAAAACTAAATCAACTCTATGGCAAACTGGAACAATACCTGTGATCACGACATCGGATGACTCGGCCTCAGGCCTAGCTGGAAAAGCATAAAATCGGGGCTCGGCCCCACCACTCTGAACCGTATCCCTGGGACGGCCTCTAACTACTGGCCTCCACCTCTAATGGCCTGACCTCCACATCTAGCTGTCTGACCCCTGCCTCTGACTGCTGGCCTCCACCTCTAACGGCCTGACCTCCACACCTAGCTGGTGGAGCAACCAGTGTTGGTATGATGGCACGAAAGTTCTGCTGAGATTCGTTGCTCGACAACCTAGGGCAATATCTCCTGATGTGACCAATGTTCCCACACTCATAACACCCATCATGTTGTTGTGGTTGCTGAAGCTGAAGCTGACCCCGAACGGGCCGGATAACCATGTAGTGACTCTGGAGCAGTAGTGCACTGATAGGAGCTGAATGTGCACTAAATGATGCTTGTCCAGAGTAAGGCATAATAAGATTGTGACTCCCTAAAGCACCGTGAGATGCCTGAAGTGCTGAATAAAATGGCCTGGGAGGATGACCCCTACTATAAGTATCCCTGCCTCCAGATGAGGCACCTCTAAAATTACCGGAATAACGGGGCCTCTTATCTGACACTGGCCCTATCTTTTGAGCGCGAACTAACTCGATTCGCCTAGCAATATTCACAGCTGTCTGGAAGAAAATGTCACTCCCTGTCTCCTTGGCCATCTGAAACCTGATAGTATAAGTGAGTCCATCAATGAATCTCCCCACTCTCTCCTTTTCAGTAGGAAGCAAGACGATGGCATGACGTGCTAAGTCCACAAATCAGGTCTCATACTGGATAACAGTCATACTACCCTGGTGGAGATGCTCAAGGTGCCTGCGGTATTCCTCTCTCAAAGTAATAGGAATAAACTTCTCCATAAATAGTTGTGAGAACTGATCCCAGGTAAGTGCAGGCAACCCAACTGGTCTGGTCAATATATAATCTCTCCACCACCTCTTGGCGGAACTAGTCATCTGAAACATAGCAAAATCGACACCGTTGCTTTCAACTATTCCCATGTTCCACAGAACCTTATGGCAACGGTCAATATAATCCTGTGGGTCCTCAGTAGGTGTACCACTGAAGTGAACTGAAAAGAGCTTAGTAAACTTGTCCAATCTCAATAAGGCCTCAGAAGACATGGCGGGCCTATCACCGGCCTGTGCCGCAACAACTGGCTGAACTATCCCAACTGGTGGGACTACTGAAGCTTGATACTGGGGAGCCATCTGCTCCGGAGCGGGAGTAGTGGGGTTTTGTGCTCCTCCCCCAGCCTGTGAGATGGCTGGTGCCACTGGAAATGTACCATTCTGGGCCACACCCTCCATTAGGGTCACCAAACGGACTAGAGCGTCCTGAAGTACTGGAGTAGCTATGAATCCTTCCGGGACCTGGAATGGTCCAACAGGTACAGTCTGAGCTGGAACCTCCGCTTCCAAATCCACCTGAGGTTCTACAACAGGTGCTGCTTCTCGAGCTCTAGATTGAGCTCTACCTCTGCCTATGGCGCGACCTCGGCCTCGGCCTCTACCCCTGGTCATAGTTGCTACCGGGGGCTCTAGTCTCTGTCCGCCAGTAGATGTATTACATATTCTCACCATCTACGAGAGAATAAGAATAGAATTGTTCAATCATCGATGATAGAATAAAATCGCATGACAGAATAAGAAAGAAGTGATATTATTAATAAACTTCATAGCCTCTGAGAGATAAGTACATACGTTTCTGTACCGATTCTTCAGACTCTATTAAGGTTGCTCGTGACTTGTGAGACCTAAGTAACCTAGTGATCTGATACCAACTTGTCACGACTCAAAATTTCCACCTTCGGGACCGTGATGGCGCCTGACATTTCACTTGCTAGGCAAGCCAACTTTGGAATAATTTAACCATTTTTAACAATTAATCTTAATTAAATAGTAATGAAATCAACAACTGAAATAATATCTGAATTTAGGTGAACAAATTAAAATAAATACGATGTTTAAATACCATCCCAGAATTGGAGCCACAAGTGTACGAACTTCTAGAATAATACAAACAAGGGTCTGAATAAAATAAAGTTGTCTGAAAGAAAAAAGCACACAACTAAGATAAAGTAAAAGGGGACTTTAGAGCTGCGAACGTTGTGCAACTATACCTCAAGTCTCCTTTGATAGTTGAATCCGAGAAAGTCTACAGTACGCCACTGGGACTAACTCCGATATCTGCACAAGAAGTGCGAAGTGTAGTATGAGTACAACCGATCCCATGTATTTTGTAAGTGTCGAGCCTAACCTCGATGAAGTAGTGACGAGGCTAAGGCAAGTTGCTTACATTAACCTGTACGCAATAATAATAATAATAAAAGGGATAGAAGTAAGACTGGTAAACCATATCAATAATTAAAGTCAATCCAACAGTCATAAACCTTCAATTCATTTCCGTTGCGGCGTGCAACCCGCTCCAACAATATAAACTTAGAATAAAATCCGTTGTGGCGTGTAACCCGATCCAGCAATATAATCTTTCAATTTAATTCCGTTGCGGCGTGCAACCCGCTCCAACAATATAAACATTCAATAAATTCGTTGCGGCGTGCAACCCGCTCCAACAATATAAACTTAACATAAATCCGTTGCGGCGTGCAACCCGCTCCAACAATATAGTTTAACAATTCTTAAATATAAAAATACTCCAATAAATACCATATTTAATAAAAAATTATAGGCAACAAGGCATACAAAAATTATGATTTATTTAGGAAATAAGTAATGACAAGTAGCAATTAATTGTGGAAATCATGGAGAAAATAAGCAATTTAATATTTAATATGCCAATTGTCAAGTAGCAATTAAGACACATAAGTCAAATAAGCATGTAGCAATTATAGAATGAATTCATGACATAATATTGTATAAGAAATATGAGAGAAATAATTAATATAATAATTAATTCATGATTTAAAATAATTTATGATTTTCAGATAAATATGCAGACAATCAATTTGACGACGTATAGGCACCCGTCACCTCGCATATACATCATTATACATGAAATTCACATAACAAATAATTCAAGAGTTCTATTCCCTCAAGTCAAAGGTTAACCACGACACTTACCTTGTTTCGCAATTCAAGTGATCAATCGATCACGACTTTTCTTTTCGAAGTATCCTTCAAACCAATCAAACCTACCAATTCATTTACCAACAATTCCATTTAAGCTTTAGAAATTATTCACAATTCAAAAGAGACTTAATTTAAGTCATTTTCGGAAAAGTCAATGTGGGGCCCACTTTTCGAAACCCGACGAAAAATCATAAAATTCGGACACCCGTTCCGATACGAGTTCAACCATACTAAAATTATCGAATTCCGGATTGTCTTTCAAATCCTAAATTTTCATTTTTGAAAAGTTTTACAAAAAGTCCAATTTCTTCCATGTAAATCCGAAATAAATGATGAATATAGACATGGATTTATGAAATATCATAAATATATGATAAGGAACACTTACCCAGTCCGGAGTCGTGAAAAACTCCTTCAAATTGCCCAAAAACCTAGGTTTTAAAACTCAAACAAAAATGGCGAAATGACTGATTTTCGATCCCTTATGTTTCTGTCAATTTTTCGCTTCTACGACGAAATGGCCACATCTGCGACGTCGCTTTTGCGATGCCAAATGCGCATCTGCGCTGCCTTCCGCTTATGCGAACGAAATGTACACTTCTGTGGACTCGCACAAGCGTCCAGTTTTCTGCTTCTGCGGCTTCTTGCTTAGCTCCTCTGCTTTCGCTTCTGCGATGGAATTCACGCTTCTGCGGCCAAGGCTTCGCAGAAGTAGCAAATTCCAGAATTTGCTTAAGTGCAAAATTTGATCCGATTTCGATCTGAATCACACTCGGGGTACTCGGGACCCCATCCGAATGTACGAACAAGTCATGTAACATAATACGGACTTACTCGGGGTCTCAAATCATGTCAATTAACACCGAAATTACAATTCACACCTCGATTCAGACTTATGGGTTTATGAAATTTTTACTTTACAAAACCCGCGCCGAAACGTATTAAATGAATTCGAAATGATTTCAAATTTGGCACACAAGTCATAAATGATGTAACGGAGCTATTTCAACTCTCAGAATCTCAATCTGAGTCTGATATCGATAAAATCAAATTCACGGACAAACTTTGAAATCTTTAAGCTTTCAAACTTCTAATTTTCAATAAATGGCGATAACTCCAGCTAGGGACCTCCAAATTAAATTTCGAGCATACGCCCAAGTCCCAAATTACGATACGGACCTACCGGTACTGTCAAAATACTAATCCGGGCCCGTTTTCTCAAAACGTTGACCAAAGTCAACTCAAATAAATTTTGAAGCTCCATTTCACATTTAAATCAATTTTCACATAAAAACTTTTCAAAAAATTTACAGACTGCGCATGCAAGTCTAGAAATGCTACAAGGTGCTATTCGAGATCTTAGAACACCAAAATGAATATTAAATTTAAAAATGATATATTGGGTCATCACAACAAGACAAGAGTAAAATATAAACTGATAATTTTAGCTTGCCAAGCGTCTATACAACCTCAAAAAATCGAAGAATGCAATATTAGTTTGTCAATACCAATTTTGAGAGAATTTAAATTTAATCATAAAATATTAAAAATCTTGAGTTAAAAATTTACGAACTATTAAAGCATTAGACTATATCAACTAACCAATACTCCTTGAGTGTTAAAAGTCGTTGTCAATAGAGTGAAACGTTTATATATACAAAAAATTTTAATGTATTATATTTTGAATCCTCAACCGAAGAAATTGACAAAAAGAATAAAAAAATCTCTAATTGATCGAATTATTACTAGGAAGTCGCATTAATCTGTCTAGGAACAAAAATATATTTATATGTTTAAAACTTAGCCTATTATTCTTAAATCATATTAGAGGATTCTCTTTGTTTAGAGACTTATTTATTGGCAATGAAAGAAAGTGTCAAATTATATTATTCAAAGAATTTGAAAAAGAAAAAAGATTTATTAGTATAAGACAATAGTATTTCAGAATGCATGTGAGATAGTACTTGTCACACCTCCTTTTTTCCGAGGGATAGGGGTAGGGAGTTTTTCCAATTAAAATGACATTATTCGAAATGAGATTATTTGTTTCAGTCAGAGTCGACACTTGGAATAATTTATGGTGTCCCAAGTCACCGGTTTATTTTAAATCCCAAATCGAGGAAATTTGACTCTATTTTTGTGGTCTGCGAACACAGAAGACCGGGTAACGAATTCTGTTAACCCAGGAGAAGGTGTGAGGCACTCCCAAATTTCGTGGTTTTAGCACGGTCACTCGGCTATTAATGATTAGCCTAATCATCTGATTTAATACATGCTTAAAACCTATTGTGCATTTTTAACTTTTAACCGCTTTTAATTATTTATGAAACTTATTTGAACAAGTCGCGATGTCGCACACTCATTTATTTTTGTAGATATTGCGTCACGTGAAACGCACCCGCGATTTACAACATGCTTATTTTTATTATTATTCGAAGTTGAAATCAAGTCGCGTGAAACGCGCACTTGAGTTTGGGTTTACATATCATGACTATACCACGGGAACCGCACCCATAGTCACGATGATTTATTAATCGCGCCTAAAGCAAGCTACGAATGTTTATGAGTCTATCTTCCTAAACTAATTTGATATTATTGTGAAGGCCATAGATTATGGAATTTATTTGTGGATGACATGTCTTAATTGCTAATGGATCATTTAGTACATGATGACCAAAAGTCTCTTTCAATTCATCTTATAATCTATAGAATATGCCCCAAGTGATAGTAATATATTAATTAACCCAATCGTTCTTATCATTAAAAAGTAATTCCTAAAGCCCAATCATTTCATGTGAATGTCCAACTCATCTTTCAAGATATTAGTGTATAGCCCAATTAGGAAATAATTCATTTACCAATTAAGCTTTGAGCCCATATTCTTAGCACTAACAATCATTCCAAAATAACGACACCGGTAAAGCAAAACTCAAGTCTTAACACCAAAAGAATTAACCAAGGATTTCAAGGCATGCTAATTAACTAAAACTAAAAACAATAAGCAATTAGACTAAAATATCCTCAAAAAATAACAAGTAAAACAGTAAACCAATCGCGAATCAATCTTTAAGTAAAACAAAAAAAAAACATTCAAACTTATAGCAAACATAATATGAATTGAAATCCGAAAACTGGAGAACAAGAAATGACCTTTCAATAGCTAAATATTCTTCGGTACAACAAGAACAATGCTCTGATGGACTTTTGTACGAACTAACCACAACCGAAAACGGTATAGACAACCTCGACGGAGCTTCTAACCTCGACTGAAACTCTTTTGTTTTAGTGTTTGGGTAAGTTTCAGCTGGTGGTTCATGGAGGAAGATGAGTTGTTAGGTGTTGATTTTTTGCTGGAATTTTAGGCTGAATTTTCGAAAGAAAGACGAAGAAAGAATGACACGAGTAGAAATTTTCTTATCCTAGAAGAACAAAATAAATTTTTCTCAATTCCTTCCTCCCTATTGTTTCCTTTCTCTCTCTCTCTCTCTCTCTTTTTTTCATCACATTCTCTTCTATTTATAGAAAGTTTTTTCGGAATTTTCAGATTTTTATTTTTTATTTTTTATTATTATTTTTTATTATTAATTAAAAAGAATATCCACTTCCCATTCTTCTTATTCTTTTTTAAAAAATAATTTTCCACTTTTCTTTACTTTTATGTTTTAATTTTTCACTTTTTTTTACTTTTAATATATTTAAAATCCCACTTTTTTACTTTTTTTTTATTTCCCACTTATTTTACTTTTCTTTTTTTATTTTCCACTTACTTTTACTTTTTTTAAAAAAAAACAAAATTAGATACCCTTACTTTTATTTTTTAATTCCAACTTTATTTTACTTTTCATTTTTTAAATTTCCACATTCTTTTACTTTTATTTTTTAATTTTCCACTTTCTTTTACTTTTTTTATTAAACAATTTCTACCTACTATTACTTTTACTTTTTAATTTTATATTTCTACTTTTCCTATTTATAATTCCCATCCGAAATTTGTTTAAAAATAAATAAATAATAATAATAATTAATTTTTATTTATTTTCGATTTTTAATTCATTTTATTTAAAAAAATATAAAAATAATAATAAAAATAATACTACTAGTAATAATTAACATTTTAAATTATTAATAGTTTTTCTATATATATATATATATATATATATATATATATATATATATATATATATATATAAGTGTAACAAAGTTAAAATATATATATTAAATTCTGAAAATATTTACATAGTAAAGGGTGATAAAAATTCAAATATAGTCAAAAATTAGGTGCTCACAGTACTAAATCTTCAAAATTTATTTTTAATTATATTTGTGCATTTTAATCCAACTGATATTAGAAAGTTGTAGAGCATATTATGAATATTTGTCAGGTGACTCTACAAGGATGCATAAAAGATCGTATGATAATCAACTACAATGCACAGTTGATTCATGGCCAAATGAGATGTTGCATCAGAATTGTAATGACCCGGCCGGTCGTTTTGAGAGTAATAATCCTGATCCCCTATTTACTGCTTCTCCTATATCTATTTCTGCTATTGTGACTTGCCGGGAGGTTTCATTTTGGTTTTTGGAGTGTTTTGGGACACTTAGTCCCTAAATGGAAGCTTAAGTCTTAGGATTTTGACCGTAGTCGAAAGTGTATGAAGACGATTCTGGAATGGAGTTCCGTTAGCTCCGTTGGGTGATTTTGGACTTAGGAGCATGTCCAAACTATGAATTTGAGGTCTGTAGCTAATTTAGGCTTGAAATGGCGAATGTCGAATTTTTGGAAAGTTTTACCGGGGGGTGATTTTTTGATATCGGGGTCGGATTCCGATTCCGGAAGTTAGAGTAGGTCCGTAATGTTGAATATGACTTGTGTGCAAAATTTGAAGTCAATCAGACGTGGTTTGGTAGGTTTCGGCGTCGTTTGTGGAATTTGAAAGTTTAGAAGTTCTTTAGGCTTGAATCCGGGTGTAATTGGTATTTTGATGTTGTTTTGAGTGATTCGAAGGCTCGACTAAGTTAGTATGGTGTTTTGGGATGTGTTGGTATGTTTGGTTGAAGTCCCAAGGGCCTCGGGTGAGTTTCGGGTGGTTAACGGATCAGTTTTGGACTTGGCTTGATAGCTGAAGTCTGGTTGCTGTAGGTTCTGGTTTCCTTGTACGCGATCGCGGGGATTCATTGGTGATCGCGTAAGCTTATTCGGGGCAGAGATGAATTTGCTCTACGTGATCGAAGAGTTAGGAGCGCGATCGCGTATGTGTGCGAAGCTGTGCTTCGCGAACGCGTTGCTAAGGTCGCGTTCGCGTAGAAGGATTTGAGCAGGAGGGAAGGTGTGGCCAATGCTCTACGCAATCGCGTGAGGTAGGATGCGATCACGTAGGTATGAGAGGCAGTGATCACGTGGGTGATTCCGCGATCGCATAGGGTAAAACTCGCGGGGCAGCGAAGTTGTTCTTCACGATCGCGAGGCTATTTCCGAGATCGCGATTAAGGAAATGTCTGGGCAGTATTAAAGTTTCCAAAACGAGGGTTTGAACCCATTTTGCATATTTTGAGCTAGAGAACATGGAATTGGGCGATTCTTAAAGGGATTTTCGTGGAGTTGGTTAGGGTACGTGATTCTTACTTGGTTTTGGTTAAATCCCATGATTTCATCTTTAATTTTATCATCTCATTTGTGATTTGGGGTGAGAAATTATGGAAAAAGAGGAAGAACTCTTGAGTGGGATTTTTGAGGTTTTGAATGGGATTTTGTTATCGAATTTGAGTAAATTTGGTATGGTTAGACTCGTGAGTGAATGGGCTTTCGGATTTTGTCACTTTTGTCGGATTTCGAGACGTGGGCCCGGGGGCCGGTTTCGGGCCAATTTCGGATTTTTGGCTTTAATTTAGTACTTTTCTTGGGGAATTGATCCCTTTAGCCTATATTGATTGTATAGTTCTACTTGTGGATAGATTCGGGACGTTTGGAGACTGATTTGAGAGGCAAAGGCCTTTCGGAGTAGAGATTTGCTTGGTTTGAGGTAAGTAACAGTCTTAAATCTGGTTTTGAGGGTATGAAACCCAGAGAATTTGTATCATGTTAATATTTGGAGGTGACGCATATGCTAGGTGACGGGCGTGCGAGCGTGCACCGTGAGGGATCGTGACTTGGTCCGTCCCGTGAGACTGTAAAGTCGAATAGCCATTGTTATTACTTGTTTTCCTTGTATTTGAGCAATTGATTGCCTTTCATGTTAGAAACCATGCTTAGGCTATATGATATCACTGTTGGGACCCGCAACGGTCGTATACTTGTTGAATTGACTGCTAATTGCTGTCTCGTACTCAGTCCCAGTCTTACTTGTGTGTTATATCTCTGTTTCCTCTCATTTTTTATTGATACTTGTTGTATTTTCTGTTTGGGCTGGTTATTATGATATTATGTGAGCCCGAGGAGCTGGAGAGGTTAGTGACTTAGATAGGGCCTGAGTGCCGAGCTGCGAGCTGTGAGGTATGTGGATCGGGTTGCACGCCGCAACAAGCCTACGGGCTATATATATATATATATATATATATATATGGATCGGGTTGCACGCCACAACAATATTGGATCGGGTTGCATGCCGCAACAATATTGGATCGGGCTGTACGCCGCAGTAATATAGCGCTTGGGCTGAAGGAGCCCCTCCAGAGTCTGTACACCCCTAGTGAGCGCAGGTACCTATTGAGAGTGTGTATTGAGGACTGAGAGTCGAGAGTGTAAGCTTATGAGATGAGTTGAGTGACTGCTGCCTTGAGAGACTGTACTTGCTTTTATTTATTGTTGCGCTTGGTTGTTGTCCGATGTTGTTGTGAAAATTTTGGAAGATTCATATATGTTTTACTTGGGCTCGAACTGATTTGACTTATACCGCTGGATTTGAAAGCATGTTCACTCTTTACTGAAATCTTTTGATATGAACTGTATTTTTATAGCTCATCACTGCTTCTCAGTTTCTTATTTAATTATGTTACTTGCTGAGTTGGTTGTACTCATGCTACACTCTGCACTCTATGTGCAGATCCAGGTGTGTACGGTTCTGGCAGTCGCTGAGTTCGTGCGCGAGCTGATTATCGGAGACTTACGAGGTAGCTGCCGGCGTCCGCAGTCCTTGTTTATCCTTTCTTATTATCTTTTCTCTCTTGTATTGGTATTTGGCACAAACTGTAGTAGACTCTATTTCGAGATTATTTATTAGAAACTCATGACTTAGTGACACCCCGATATCGGGCTATTTTTCCGCACTTATGTTTTAATTGGGTTTTACCCCTGTTTTATTAAAAACTCTGGATATATTAAATGTCTTAATTCATTTTCTGTTAAATTTTGAAAGTGTTTTGGAAAGGTCGGCTTGCCTAGTACCACGATAGGTGTCATCACGACGGGTTAGGTTTTGGGTCGTGACAGTATTAGCAATGACCCCCTAATTATTACCTTTTCACTGTTATAATATGGTTACGTGACTTGCCGGGAGGATTGATTTTTGTTTTCGGAGTGAGATGGGACACATAGTCCATATAAATGAAAGTTTAAGTCGTAGGAATTGACCGTCATTTGATTTATATAAAGACGACACCTGAATGGAGTTTTGATGGTTCTAATAGCTCCACAGGGTGATTTTGGTCTTAAGAGTGTGTCCGGATATTGATTTGGAGGTACGTAGGTCACTTCGGCATTAATTGGTGAAAGTTGAAAAGTTGGATGATTTTGAAAAGTTTGATTGGGAGTGGACTTTTTGATATCGGGGTCAGATTCTGATTTCGGAAGTTGGAGTAGGTACGTAATGTCAATTATGACTTGTGTGCAAAATTTGAGGTCAATCGGACATGATTTGATAGGTTTCGGCATCAAATGTAGAAGTTCAAAGTTCTAAAGTTCATTAGGCTTGAATCGATACACAATTCGTATTTTTAGCATTGTTTGATGTGATTTGAAGGCTAGACCAAATTCGTATGACGTTTTAGGACTTGTTAGTGTTTGTTTAAGGTCCCGAGGGCCTCGGGGTGGTTTCGGATGGTTAACAAATCGAGTTTGAAACTTAAAGAATGGCTGAAGTGCACCAGTTCTGGTGCAATCACAACTGCACAAGTTTGATCGTAGGTGCGAGCTCACAAAAGCGAGAGGGCAAGCACAGAAGCGGGACTGAATAGGGTGGCCAGTGGTCGTAGGTGCGACGAGGAGGTCGCAAAAGCGGAGTCGCTCCTTCGGAAGGATGATCGTAGAAGCGGAGAGTGAGGGAAGCTGAGGTGGTCAAGATTTCCGCAGAAGCGGATGAGTGGGTACAGAAGCGCCTCCGCAGATGCGGATTTTGGTGCGCAGGTGCAAAGTCTCGGAGCTTAAGTGAGCTACGCAGATGCGGAGGTGTCACCGCAGTTGCGGTACCGCAGAAGCGGAATTTTTGTCCGTAAAAGCGGAAAGTGCTGGGCAGAAGGTTTAAAATAGAGGGTTTGCCATTTTCTTCATATTTTGATATATAGAGCTTGGATTGAGGCATACATTTGAGGGATTTTCAAAGAAAATATTTGGGTAAAAATTCTTGACTCGTTTCTTTATTAATTCCCACGAATATATTGTTGTTTCCATCATTTAATTAGTGTTTTTAGTTGGAAATTTGGGGAAAGTTTGGAAAGACTTCTTAGGCTAAAATTTGGTTATTTGAAAGATGATTTGAGGTCGGATTTGAGTAATTCTTGTATGGTTGGACTCGATATCGAATGGGTGTTTGGTTTTTGTAATTTTGTTCGGGTTCCGAGATGTGGGTCCGGGGAGACTTTTTTGTAATGACCCGGCCAGTCGTTTCGAGAGTTATAGCCCCGTTTTCCCCATTTCTACTTCGTTTTGTGTTATTAAGCTATATTATGTTATATCGGGTTAGTTGGTTTGGGACCGGAGTGGTTTCAGAGTGAATTGAGACACTTAGTCTCTTAGATAGAAACTTAGGTTGGAAACGTCAATCGGATGTTGGCCTATGTGTAAATGATCTCGTATTTGAATTCTGATGGTTCCGTTAGCTCCGTTAGGTGATTTCGGACTTATGAGTGCGTCCGGAATGAAATTAGGAGGTTCATGGTAGAATTAGGCTTGAATTGGCGAAGTTGGAAATTTGGCGATTTTGGTCGGCAGTGGAAAATTTGATATCGGGGTCGGAACAGAATTTCGGAAGTTGGAATAGGTTCGTAGTGTCATTTGTGACGTGTGTGCAAACTTTGAGGTCATTCGAACGTGGTTTGTTGGTTTCGACATCGGTTGCCGAATTTGGGAATTTAGAAGTTCTTAGGCTTGAATCTGAGGGTAATTTGGTGTTTGGATGTTGTTTTGAGTGATTCGAAGGTTCGACTAAGTTTATATGTTGATATATGACTTGTTGGTAATTTTGGTTGAGGTCCCGAGGGCCTCGGGGTGATTCCGGGTGGTTAACAGATTTGTCGAAGTTGGAATTTGCAGTTGGAGCTGCTGCTTCTACTATTTCCGCACCTGCGGAAGGAAGACTCGTAGGTGCGAGGCCGCTGGTGCGCGTGGGGAGTTCTAAGGTGCGGGCAATACTGGGCTAGGTAGGATGCGTAGGTGCGAGAAGGGTATCGCATCTGCGAGCCCGCAGGTGCGAGACCTGGGGCACAGATGCGGAAGGAAGGAAGAAGGCGGGCTTCGCAGATGCGGCGCACAACGCGCAGGTGCGCAAGCGCAGGCGTGACGAGTTTGCCGCAGATGCAGAGTCTGGGTGGATAAGTGAATTGCACAGGTGCGGCTCCTTGGACCGCAAGTGCGGTCGCGCGGGTGCGAGTAAATGGCCGCAGATGCGAGAAGCCTGGGCAGAGGGTACATATTGCACACTTCGCGAATTTTGGTGCATTCATCACCATTTCTATTCGGTTTTGGAGCTTTTGGGAGAGATTTGAAGAGGAAATCAAGGGGGTTTCGTTGAGGTAAGTTGCTTGAGCCCTAATACTTGTATATATGGTGATTTTCCGTTGTTTAATCATTGTAATTAGTGAAAATGAGGGGTTGGGGCTTGGGATATTTGGAGAAGTAATTTAAGGATTTGAAGGACCAAACGATGTCGGATTTTGATAAATGTGGTATGGTTAGACTCGAGAGTGAATGAGCTTTCTAGTTTGTGAATTTTTTCAGATTTCAAGATGTGGGCCCGGGGGGGAGGGGGAGTTGAGCCAATTTTAGGTTTTGGTCTAATTTTGAAGCTTTTCTTGTGGAATTCATTCCATTAGCGTATATTGATGGTATTCTACTGATTGTGAATAGATTTGGAGCATTTGGAGGCCGAGTCCAGAGGCAAGAACATTGTGGTGTAGAGATTTGACTGGTTTAAGGTAAGTAACGATTGTAAATCTAGTCCTAAGGGTTTGAAACCCCGGATTTCGTATCATTCTACTATTTTGAAGTGACGCACATGCTAGGTGATGAGCGTGTGGGCGTACACTGTTGGAGATTGTGACTTGGTCCGTCCCGTAGGAACTGTAAAGTTGCATATTTTGTGGAAATTATATGATACTTATGTGTTTGTAGAAAGAGTTTCTATTAATTGGGTTGAATGTCATGTTTGGGCCTTGTGCCAGTGCTGTTTGGACCCTTAGGGGTTTTATTTTATTTTTATTATCCTCTCACCGTTTTTGATTGAAAATCTATTCTCAGTCATGGTTATACCAGTTTACTGCATAACTCAGTTTTATTACTCGATTTTGATGCATATAAATGTTGTTTTGGGCTGAGCACCCTGTTTTTACTGAAATGCCCGAGTGGCTTGAGAGGTTTATGAATGAGTGAGGCCGAGGGCCTGATTTGTGAGGATATTAATAGGATCAGGCTGCACGCCGCAGCATGTTGCATATTTATGGGATCGGGCTACACGCCGCAGCATGTTGCATATTCATTGGATCGGGCTGAATGCCGAAACATATTTAATATAGGCCGAGGGCCTGAGTGATTTATGCCATGATTTGGCTTGATATAGCGCTTGTGCTGAAGGAGCCCCTCCGGAGTCTGTACACACCCTCAGTGAGTGTAGGTACCTACTGAGTGCAAGTGCTGAGTGACTGGGAGGCATGAGTAATTGTGAGGTATGCCCGAGTGGCAAGAGTGATTGTGAGATATGCCCGAGCGGCAAGAGTGACTGTGAGATTTACCCGCGGGGCTGTATATGAGTGATGTTTTGCCCGAGGGGCTGTTTATTATTTCATCATTTTTGCTAACCTTTGCATTTTTCCTCTGTTGAAAAATGTCCTTAAATGATGTTTTTACTGGAACTAGGTTTAAACGAGATATTGTGATTCAAATCCTGATTTTAAAAGCATGAGGTATTTTACTGATATTTCATAATATAAACGTCATATGCTTTATTGCTCGTCACTACTGCTCAGTCTTTATTTATTGTTATTACTTACTGAGTTGGCGCACTCACGTTACTCCCTGCATCTTGTGTGCAGATCCAGGTGTAGCTGGACACGATAGCGGTTGTTGATTGTTCTGATTGCAGATTTTCTCGGAGATAGCAAGGTAGTTGTTTGGCGATTGCAGCCCCTGCTCTTCTCCCTCTTATCTTCCTCTAGTTGTATTTAGCTATATTTTTCCAGGCTGAGTTAGCCTTGACATTGTTAGATAGATTGTAGTATATGCTCATGACTAGTGACACCCCGATGTCGGGATTTTCCTTCCGCACTTGTATTTTAACTGGAACTCCTTTACTAAGGTTTTTATGATTAAATAACATTGAAATTATCTTTGAAATCAAAATATCGGTTTGTTTTGGAAATGATTCGGCTTGCCTATTTCCACGATAGGCGCCATCACGACATGGGTTAGTTTGGGTCGTGACAGATTGGTATCAGAGACTAGGTTACATAGGTCTCATGAGTCATGAGTGGATTTAGTAGAGTTTTGCGGATCGGTACGGAGACGTCTGTACTTATCTTCGAGAGGCTACAGAACCTTTAGGAAAAATTTCCACATTCTTTAATTCTTGTCATGCGAATCTGTTGATTCTAGTAACTAAACATATGTTGTTTCATTCTCTCACAGATGGTGAGGACTCGTACTACCGGTCAGGAGGGCCAGTCACCAGTACTACAAGCCAGGGCCGCGAGAGGCCGAGGTTACAGTAGAGGCCATGGTAGGGGCAGAGGTGCAGCCCGTACAACAGTTGGGGCAGTACCTGCAGATCCACAGGTTGTCCCAGATCAGGACCAGGTTCCAATTGTTGATGCACCAGCTCAGGCACCACCTGTGCCTATTGTGATTCCAGGCCTTCAAGAGGTTCTAGCTCAGATTCTGACAACGTGTACCGGCCTTGCTCAGGCGGTCTCTATTTCGATGGCCGCAACCACTTCTCAGGCTAGGGAAGGAACTCAGACTCCCGTCGCTCGCACACCCGAGCAGGTTATTCAGGGACTTCAGACACCGGAGGCACCACCAGCCCAGCCGGTTGCAGTTGCTCAGGATTATGTGGTTCCTGCTATGCCTGAAGATGATCAGCGTAGGTTGAAGAGGTTTGGGAGACTCCAGCTACCACCTTTCAGTGGCACAGAGAGAGAGGATACTCGGACTTTTTGGACAGGTGTCAGAGGATACTCCATACTGCTGGTATTCTGGAGACTTGTGGGGTCTCATTCACTACCTTTCAGTTTTCTGGGGTTGCACTAAGATGGTGGGAGACTTATGAGAGGCGTAGGCCTGTTAGCGCAGCACCCCTTACTTGGCAGCAGTTCTCCGTGGTCTTTTTGGAGAAGTTCATGCCTTGATCCCGCAGAGAGGAGCTGCGCAGAAAGTTTGAGCGGCTTCGCCAAGGTCATATGTCTGTGACACAATATGAGATGCGGTTCTCCAAGTTGGCCCATCATGCGATCTGGTTGGTTACCACGGACAGGGAGAGGATCATGAGGTTTATTGATGGTTTCACTTATCAGCTACAGCTGCTCATGACTAGAGAGAGGGTTTCGGGTGCTACTTTTGGCGAGGTTGTCGACATTGCTTGACAGATTGAGATGGTTCACGGTTGGGAGAAGGTTGAGAGGGAGGCCAAGAGGCCTCGTGGTCGGGGTGGATTTAGCGGTGCTCCTTTTGGGGATAAGTTCGAGCACGGTAGAGGTCGTCATTTCAGACATGCTCAGTCAGCTTGGCCATTTCATCAGGGCTCATCATCTGGCCATGGTTCTCACAGTTCCCATCAGGGCCACTCATCACTTAGTGCCCTTCCAGCTCAGAGTTCGTCCCGTGCTCCACCTATTCAGGGCTCTTCCATGCCAGGTTCTTCTACCAGTCATCCTGGTGCTAGGGGTTCCCTTCAGTTTCCGCCACCAGCACCAGAGAGTTGTTTTGAGTGTGGGGAGCTTGGGCATATGTGGAGGCATTGTCCTCATCGTCATGGAAGTCTATCTCAGTAGAAGAGTCAGCCTCCAATTTCAGTACCAGTTACCTCACCACCCGCCCAGTCAGCTCGGGGTGGAGGTTAGTCAGCTAGGGGTCGTCCTAGAGGGGGAGGAAGATTAGGGGGTGGCCAGGCCCATTTCTATGCCCTCCCTGCCAGACCAGACGCTATTTCTTCAGATGTTGTGATTATAGGTATTGTCTCAGTTTGTCACCGAGATGCCTCAGTATTATTTGACCCTGATTCCACGTATTCATATGTTTCCTCGTATTTCGCCCATTTTATGGATATGCCCCGTGAGTCTTTAGTTTCATATGTATATGTACCTACTCTTGCGGGCGATACTATTATTGTGGACCGCGTATACCGGTCATGTGTGGTGACTATTGGGGGTCTGGAGCCCCGAGTGGATCTATTGTTGCTCAGTATGGTTGACTTTGATGTGATATTGGGTATGGATTGGTTATCTCCATGTCATGGTGTTCTAGATTGCCACGCTAAGACGGTGATGTTGGCTATGCCGGGAATTTCGAGGGTTGAGTGGAGCAGTTCCGTAGATTATGTACCAAGTAGGGTGATTTCATATTTGAAGGCTCAGCGCATGGTTGAGAAGGGTTGCCTATCTTATTTGTCTTTTGTTAGGGATGTTAGTGCAGAGACTCCTGTCATTGATTCTGTTCCGGTGGTACGTGATTTTCCAGATGTGTTTTCTGCAGACCTGTGGGGCATGCCGCCTGACAGGGATATTGACTTTGGTATTGATTTGGTGCCGAGCACTCAGCCCATTTCTATTCCACCGTATCGTATGGCACCGGCGTAGTTGAAGGAATTGAAAGAAATGCTTCAAGAACTCCTTGATAAGGGGTTTATTTGGCCTAGTGTGTCACCTTGGGGTGCACCGGTT
>AWOL01S0003133.1:8559-20363 GCA_000715115.1 Nicotiana otophora | reverse complement strand
AGTTAAGTGAAATATTACACTCCACAAGTACTTTGTTAGAATTCTAAATAGCATTCTGGTTAACTAAAATAGACACCAAAAAACCCTGGGAAGTGACTAATGCGGACGGAATACATAAAGGAAGAAAATCAGGAAACCTAGGCATGTTTTCAAGAATCAAAACAGATAGTAATACTTTCTCCATTACAACTTATATTAGCCCCTATACACGCTACATCCCTTAACTATGGAGAAACCAATTACTACATGTTAAGAAAGAGGAGATTGAGTTTTAAGCTTTTCCAAGAAATTACATTCAGCAGAAAATGTTCTAACACACATATAGAGGAGAAGTTTATCAAGAAAGCTTAAACTAATAACTCCTACTAAAGTGTTGGAGAGATGTCACTCGAAGAGACAACGAAGAAATTGAAGAGCATTTATCAATATAATACAGTGATAACATTTGCTTGGAAAGTTGAGTATACTTCTCTAAAGACATGCTAGGCTCTATAGGATCAGCATAAGCAGCTTAGTGCTTCGACAACTAAAGCAGACAAATAGGGAATGTCGCCACTACAACATTTTGCATCTACAACTACGAATTCTTAGCTACGAATATAAAATTTGTGGTTATTACTATAAAAATTAGAGTTTCGTGGCTATTCACAAATTGGTGAAATTTCTTAGCTACAAAAATTAAATTGACAAAACTAATACCTCATTTTTGCTATAGTTAATTTATGTCATAGCAATAACTGCCTAAATAGCTACAAATTTATTGCTATACTAAAATTTTGTAGCTAATTATTAGTTTATGCCACGTGTTTGAACTATTGTAGCAATAATAATGTTTTAGCCCTGACAAATTATTTCAAATAAAATATTGAACATCTTTGCTTCAAGTTATAAAAAGCATGGCAATAGTGGGGTCAATAGCTACGATGGAATATCATGGCAAAATAATATAGCCACGAATTTATATAGCTACAATAAGTATTGTAGCTAATTCTAATTTTTTGCTATGCATTTGACATCACTGTAGCTATTGTAATATTCTAGCCACAATATATTTGTTTGCACATAATTTTATAGCTAAAAGAATAGTCTTGCTTCAATTTTCAAAACTCGTAGCAATTGTTGGGACATAATAGCTACATTTATTTGTCATAGTAGCTACATGTATTGCAGCATTCGTGTTGTAACCATTGAAGGTGGAATTATATACAACATGGAATCTACATGGTCCAAAGATGCTCAAAACAATTCATACATAATTACAAAGGTGGCTTGCTGTGGGAATAAACAATGTCACCATTGAAGAATTAACATCAACATATATAGCTGTTCATGCGTGCTATACATATTTTAATCTTAAATGAGTAATCTTTTAGTTGTGTTTCTACCAACCACTACTCTAAAATCTGAAAAGTAGAAATGTCTGCTCTTGATTAAAATTGCTAATATTGGAATTCAGACACTGATTGAAACCACACCAGAAAAGGAACTAGAGTTAACAGAAGCAATCCCATCACGATCGAGTTCGGACGGATATTGGACTTTGAGGAATTGCTGGTTTCTGGGCATCTGGTTTCCTCTTCTGCGATTGCGAAGAAAGGTCTGCGATCGCGAAATGTTAAGTGGACTGGTGGGATTTTTACTCTACGCGATCGCGTATAATGGTTCGCGTTCTCGGAGGGTCGAGCTGGAGGTTATTCGAGTTCGCGTCGGGGCTATCGCGAACGCGCTGTGTTAATGGGGCTGGCCCATTTGGTGAAGGTTGTTCTATGCAATTGTATAGAGGTGTTCGCGATCGCGAAAAAGGAAGGGGCTGAGCAATGCGATCGCGCTCTAGGCATCGCGTTCGCGAAGAGAAACTTTTAGGCAGCTGTTCATTTGTCCTTCGCGATTGCGAGCGGATTTCCGCGATCGCGAAGGGGAAAGACCTGGGCAGTATTCTTTTAAAATTCAAGGTTTTGGCTCATTTGCACTTCATTTCCTCCATGGGAGCCGGTATTGGAGTGATTTTGGAGCTCCATCTTTATCATCTATATCAAGATAAGTGATTCCCACCTATTGCAAGCTAAATACAAGGTTTATATACGGATTTAGATATGTAAACTAGTAAAAATTTAAGAGTTTGAAGAAAGACCTAGAACTTGGTATTTTGGATTTTTACCACGAAATTTGGATATGAAATTGGGAATAAATTATATATTTGAATTTTTCAGATTATGGGTAACGATTCCCTCTGAAAATTTTCGAAATCTGGGCACGTGGGCCCGAGGTGAATTTTAGGAATTTTAACATTTTGGATAGGGTAATTGTAACAAACTGGCCAGTCGCTCCGAGAATTATAGCCTTGTTTCTCCATTCCTGCTTCTTTATGTGTTGTTCAGCGGTGTTAAGTTGTATCGAGTTGGTAGGTTTGGGTCCGGAGTAGTTTTGGAGTGAAATGAACACTTAGTCTCTTAGTTAGAAAGTTAAGTTAGACAAGTAAATCGGAAGTTGACTTATGAGTAAACGAATTCGGATGTGGATTTTTATGATCCGATTAACTTCGTTGGGTGATTTTAGACTTAGGAGTGTGTCCGGAATGTAATTTGGAGGTCCGTGGTAGAATTAGGCTTGAATTGGCGAAAGTTGGAAGTTTAGAAGTTCTTAGGCTTGAATCCGAGGTTCATTTGGTGTTTTGGTGTTGTTTTGGGTGTTCCGAAGGTTCGACTAAGTTCGGGTAGTGATATATGACTTGTTGGAATTATTGGTTGAGGTCCTGAGGGTCTCGGGTGAGTTTCGGATAGGTTTGGGTCGTGTTGCGCTCGTTTTTCTTATGTTTCGACGCGGTTTCTTCAAGCATAAATGATATCATATTGAACAAATGAGCTCTGATTTCTTTTTTGATTGAAGTATTAGATCTGTATCGTAATTACGGACCCGTAGCAAAATAAATCATCGAATTTGGACATCGTATGAGGAATTTATGGTCATTTTACTAAGAATTAGGTTGCCAGATTTTTCAGATTAATTACGAAATTGCGACTAACGGTTATTGAAATAACTGCACGATCTGCAAATATTAAAACCTACATATCTCCTTCATTATAAGGTCAAATTGAGTGATTCAAAAGTCTAACTTGACTAGCATTTCACAAACAATCCATTGGAGGTATAAAAAGCGAGTGTTAGGATCCTTTGGCATGAGAAACGGGGCAGAATATCTAGCATAAAAATATATAAAATAAGGGTTTGTTCATTCGGTCATATTTTGAGTTGGAGAGCTCGGATTGGGGAGATTTTGGAGGCAATTTTCACACTAGGGATTGGGGTAAGTGTTCTCTACTCGGTTTTGGTTATATTTCATGAATCCATCTTCGTTTTTGGGATTTGATTGATGATTTCAAAGTGAAATTGAGGGAGTTAGGGTTTGAGTTTTGGAGAGTTTAAGTGAGGATTTGAGGGACCAAACGGAGTCCGATTTTGATGAATTTTATATGTTAGACTCGGGAGCCATTTTGACTGATTTCGAGATGTGGGCCCGGGGGCCGGGTTTTGGCCGGTTTCGGATTTTTAGCATATTTTGTAGCTTTTATTGTGGAATTCGATGTGTTAGCCTATGTGGATGGTATTAATCTGATTATGATTTAGATTTGGAGCTTTTGGAGATCGAGTCCAGAGACGAGGCCATCCCGGAGTAGGATTTTACGCTGTTAAGATAAGTAATAGTTTTAACTCTGGCTTTGAGGGTATAAACCCGGAGATTTGATATCACGTGATTGTTTGGAGGTGATACCCACGCTAGGTGACAGGCGTGTGGTTTTGTACCATAAGGGATTGAGACTTGGTCCGTCCCGTGAGGCCTCATGGCCATCATCTTTGTTTATATAGTTACTTGTTGTTGAACTTATCTGGCTTCATGCTAGAGATCATGCTTGGGATTTATTCATGCTCACATTATTTGTACTCAGTCATAGAAATTATTGTACATGTTTACCTTACTCTTTATTATTTGCTAATATGTTATGATACTTGATGTGGGTTGTGTTCCCTTATTTGTTGATGATGGTGAGGCTAGTGAGGTACATGATTGAGTGAGGCCGAGGGCCTGGTTGTGAGGATATTAATACCATAACACGTGAGTTGTCCGCGTAGCACGTGAGTTGACCGCGCGGGTGTAGGTATTGATACCATAGCGCATGAGTTGTCCACGTATCACGTGAGTTGACCGTGCAGATCTAGATATTGATATGATGGCACGTGAGTTGTCCGTGCTTAGCGCTTGGGCTTTGGGAGGCCCTCCGGAGTCTATACACACCCCAGTGAGCGCAGAGTGTTGAGCGTTGAGTGCTGCGTGCGAGTGCTGACTGATGGAGTGACATTGCTGTGAGGTGGCATTTACTTTTGTTGTTGCTGCATTTACCTGTTAATTTTCCTTTTAGTTTTACTGATTTATGAAATCACCTGTCTACTAATGTTTGTACTTAATTGTGGAAATAATAATTGGATTATTCTGCTTAGCTCGTTACTACTGCTCAGTTCCTTAGTTATTTCTGTTACTACTGAGTCGGTTGTACTCATACTACACCCTGCACTTTATGAGCAGATCCAGGTGAGTTAGAAGGCGACGATCATTGAGTTCAGGCCGTCTATCTTTGGAGACTGCAAGGTAGTTGTTAGCGTCCGCAGGAACTTGTTACTCCTCTTATCATTTCTTCTTTTGGACAGTTAGAAAGCTTATATATCTTAGTTCATAGTTTTAGATGCTCATGACTTAGTGACACCCCGATGTTTGGGGCTCGTTTCCGTATTTTTCTATATTATATTTAGAGTTGATTTAGTTTATGAAAAATTTAAATGTTTAAATGTTTTATTAAATTCTTATAATCGGTTTAGTAGTAATATTTTGGGAAGTAGGCTTGCCTTGTAACACGATAGGCGCCATCACGACCATGGTTAGATTTTGGGTCGTGACAAGTTGGTATCAGAGCCTAGGTTACATAGGTCTCACGAGTCATGAGCGGGTCTAGAAGAGTCTTGCGGATCGGTACAGAGACGTCTATACTTATCTTCGAGAGGCTGCAGAACCTTTAGGAAAATTTCACATTCTTGAATTCTTTTTGTGCGGTATTGATTCAGCTTGAAGTGTAACTCTTTGAATTCTTTCCACACATTCGTATGCGCACATGGGCGCTCGGCCTCAGTTGTGCATCGATGGCTTGTGATTCCCTGGATGAGGTGCGAGATGTGATTTCTGTTTGTTGATGTCGGGTCAATTTGGAGGACATGAGGCCTGGTTTTGACTGTAGCTTGAGTACTGAGGTGTTGATTGTGTGAGCGCGCGTTTGTGGTACTTTTGGGGATATTTAAGAGAGTATTCAGCGACTTATGAGCCTTAGGGCAGTTTAGCTTTATGCTTGGGTCTCGTGTGGTGAGTCTGGGTTGAGGATTGTGGTGTTATGGCGGGGCAAAGTATCAGTTTGAAGGTAATTTAGAAGGAACTTGGACAGATAGAACATCTTGGTAGTAGGTTGGATCGGCATGGTAATAGGTATGATTAGTTCTTTGGGTGTGTATGAGGTAATGAGTTCTACAAGTGTTTTGTGGCAATGTCCTTGGGTATTTTGTGGTCTGCATAGCTTAGTTGCGTTAGAAGGATTCAGTCCTGACGGATTGGTTTTGTGCCATTAGGGTTTGGAGAGAGTTCTTGATGGTTTTGAGAACAACTCTTGGCACGTTAGAGGACGAACGATTGTTTAAGAGAGGGAGGATGTAATGACCAGGCCAGTCGTTCCTAGAGTTATAGCCATGTTTCCCTATTTCTACTTCTTTATGTGTTATTAAGCGATGTTGAGTTGTATCTAGTTGGTAGGTTTGGGTCCGGAGTAGTTTTGAAGTAAAATGAACACTTAGTCTCTTAGTTAGAAAGTTAAGTTAGAAAAGTAAACTGAAAGTTGAGTAAACGAATTCGGATGTGGATTTTTATGATCCGATTAGCTTCGTTGGGTGATTTTAGACTTAGGAGTGTGTCCGAAATGTAATTTGGAGGTCCGTGGTAGAATTAGGCTTGAATTGGCGAAAGTTTGAAGTTTAGAAGTTCTTAGGCTTGAATCCGAGGTTCATTTGGTGTTTTGGTGTTGTTTTGGGCGTTCCGAATATTCGACTAAGTTTNAATGTTCAACTATGTTCAGGTAGTGATATATGACTTGTTGGAATTATTGGTTGAGGTCCTGAGGGTCTTGGGTGAGTTTCGGATAGGTTTGGATCGTGTTGCGCTCGTTTATCTTATGTTTCGACGCGGTTTCGTCAAGCATAAATGATATCATATTGAACAAATAATCCCCGATTTCTTTTTTGATTGAAGCATTAGATCTGTATCGTAATTACGGACCCGTAATAAAAAGAATCATCAAATTTGTACATAGTATGAGGATTTTATGGTCATTGTACTAAGAATTAGGTTGCCAGATTTTTCAGATTAATTACGAAATTGCGACTGACGGTTATTTAAAAATCTGCATGATTTGCAAATATTAAAACCTACATATCTCCTTCATTATAAGGTAAAATTAAGTGATTCAAAAGCCTAACTTGACTAGCATTTCCCAAACAATCCATTGGAGGCATAAAAAGAGAGTGTTGGGATCGTTTGGCACAAGAAACGATGCAGAATATCTAGCATAAATATATATAAAACAAGGGTTTGTTCATTCGGTCATATTTTGAGTTGGGGCGATTTTGGAGGCGATTTTCACCATAGGGATTGGGTAAGTGTTCTCTAGTGGGTTTGGTTATATTTCATGAATCCATCTTCACTTTTGGGATTTGATTGATGATTTCAAAATGAAATTGAGGGAGTTAGGGTTTGAGATTTTGAAAGTATAAGTGAGGATTTGAGGGACCAAACAGAGTCCGATTTTAATTTATTTTATATGGTTAGACTCAGGAGAGGACGAGGTTTATTATTCTGCTATTTTGACTGATTTCGAGATGTGGGTCTCGGGGTCGGGTTTTGGTCGGTTTTGGAGTTTTAGTATATTTTGTAGTTTTTATTGAGAAATTCGATTCGTTAGCCTATGTTGATGGTATTAATCTGATTATGTTTAGATTTGGAGATTTTGGAGATCGAGTCCAAAGACGAGGGCATCCCGGAGTAGGATTTTACGCTGTTAAGGTAAGTAATAGTTTTAACTCTGGCTTTGAGGGTGTAAATCCGGAGATTTGATATCACGTGATTGTTTGTAGGTGATACCCATGCTAGGTGATAGGCGTGTGGGTTTGTACCATGAGGGATTAAGACTTGGTCCGTCCCGTGAGGCCTCATGGCCATCATCTTTGTTTATGTAGTTACTTGTTGTTTAACTTGTCTGCCTTCACGCTAGAGATCATGCTTAGGCTTTATTCATGCTCACATTATTTGTACTCAGTCATAGAAATTATTGTACATGTTTAACTTACTCTCTATTATTTGCTAATATGCTGTGATACTTGATGCGGGTTGTGTTCCCTTATTTGTTGATGATGATGAGGCTAGTGAGGTACATGATTGAGTGAGGCCGAGGGCCTGGTTGCGAGGATATTAATACCATAGCGCGTGAGTTGTCCGCGTAGCACGTGTGTTGACCGTGCGGGTGCAGGCATTGATACCATAGCGCATGAGTTGTCCGCGTATCACGTGAATTGACCGTGCAGATCAAGGTATTTATATGATGGCATGTGAGTTGTTCGTGCTTAGCGCTTGGTATTTGGGAGGCCCTCCGGAATCTGTACACACCCTAGTGAGCGTAGAGTGTTGAGCGTTGAGTGCTGCGTGCGAGTGCTGAGTGATGGAGTAACATTGTTGTGAGGTTGCATTTACTTTTGTTGTTGCTGCATTTTTACCTGTTAATTTTCCTTGTAGTCTTACTGATTTATGAAATTACCTGTCTACTCCTGTTTGTAATTAATTGTGGAAATAATATTTGGATTATTCTGCTTAGCTCATTACTACTGCTCAGTTCCTTAGTTATTTCTGTTACTACTGAGCTGGTTGTACTCATACTACACCCTGCACTTTATGAGCAGATCCAGGTGAGTTAGAAGGCGGCGATCGTTGAGTTCAGGCCGGCTATTTTTGGAGACTGCAAGGTAGATGTTAGCGTCCGCAGGACCTTGTTACTCCTCTTATTATTTCTTCTTTTGGACAGTTAGACAGCTTATATATCTTAGTTCATAGTTTTAGATGCTCATGACTTAGTGAGACCCCGATGTTTGGGGCTCATTTCCGTATTATTCTATATTATATTTAGAGTTGATTTAGTTTATAAAAAATGTAAATGTTAACATGTTTTATTAAATTCTTATAATCGGTTTAGTAGTAATATTTTGGGAAGTAGGCTTGCCTTATAACACGATAGGCGCCATCACGATCATGGTTAGATTTTGGGTCGTGACAAGTTGGTATCAGAGCCTAGGTTACATAGGTCTCACAAGTCATGAGCGAGTTTAGTAGAGTCTTGCGGATCGGTACGGAGACGTCTGTACTTATCTTCGAGAGGCTGCAGAACCTTCAGGAAAATTTCACATTCTTGAATTCTTTTTGTGCGGTATTGATTCAGCTTGAAGTGTAACTCTTTGAATTCTTTCCATACATTTGTACACGCACATGGGCGCTCGGTCTCAGTTGTGCATCGATGGCTTGTGATTCCCTGGATGAGGTGCGAGATGTGATTTTTGTTTGTTGATGTCGGGTAAATTTGGAGGATATGAGGCCTGGGTTTGACTGTAGCTTGAGCACTGAGGTGTTGACTGTGTGAGCGCGTGTTTGTGGTACTTTTGATGATATTTAAGAGAGTATTCAGCGACTTATGAGCCTTAAGGCGGTTTGGTTTTATGCTTGGGTCTCGTGGGGTGAGTCTGGGTTTAGGATTGTGGTGTTATGGAGGGGCAAAGTATCAGTTTGAAGGTAACTCAGAAGGAACTCGGACAGATAGAACATCTTGGTAGTAGGTTGGATCGGCATGGTAATAGGTATGATTAGTTCTTTGGGTGTGTATGAGGTAATGAGTTCTACAAGTGTTTTGTGGCAATGTCCTTGGGTATTTGGTGGTCTGCGTAGCTTGGTTGAGTTAGAAGGATTCAGTCCTGACGGATTGGTTTTGTGCCATTAGGGTTCGGAGAGAGTTCTTGATGGTTTTAAGAACAACTCTTGGCACGTTAGAGGACGAACGTTTGTTTAAGAGAGGGAGGATGTAACGACCAGGCCAGTCATTCAGAGAGTTATAGCCATGTTTCCCTATTCCTGCTTCTCTATGTGTTATTAAGCGGTGTTGAGTTGTATCTAGTTGGTAGGTTTTGGTCCGGATTAGTTTTGGAGTGAAATGAACACTTAGTCTCTTAATTAGAAAGTTAAGTTAGAAAAGTAAACCGAAAGTTGACTTATGAGTAAATGAATTCGGATGTGGATTTTTATGATTCGATTAGCTTCGTTGGGAGACTTTAGACTTAGAAGTGTGTCCGAAATGTAATTTGGAGGTCCGTGGTAGAATTAGGCTTGAATTGGCGAAAGTTGGAAGTTTAGAAGTTCTTAGGCTTGAATGCGAGGTTCATTTGGTGTTTTGGTGTTGTTTTGGGTGTTCCGAATGTTCAACTATGTTCCGGTAGTGATATATGACTTGTTGGAATTATTGGTTGAGGTCCTGAGGGTCTTGGGTGAGTTTCGGATAGGTTTGGATCGTGTTGCGCTCGTTTTTCTTATGTTTCGACGCGGTTTCTTTAAGCATAAATGATATCCTATTGAACAAATGAGCCCCGATTTCTTTTTTGATTGAAGCATTAGATCTGTATCGTAATTACGGACCCGTAACAAAAAGAATCATCGAATTTGTATATCGTATGAGGATTTTATGGTCATTGTACTAAGAATTAGGTTGCCAGATATTTCAGATTAATTACGAATTTGCGACTGACGGTTATTTAAAAATCTGCACGATTTGCAAATATTAAAACCTACATATCTCCTTCTTTATAAGGTAAAATTAAGTGATTCAAAAGCTTAACTTGACTAGCATTTCACAAACAATCCATTGGAGGCATAAAAAGAGAGTGTTGGGATCGTTTGGCACGAAAAACGATGCAGAATATCTAGCATAAAAATATATAAAACAAGGGTTTGTGCATTCGGTCATATTTTGAGTTGAGGCGATTTTGGAGGCGATTTTCACCATAGGTATTGGGTAAGTGTTCTCTAGTGGTTTTGGTTATATTTCATGAATCCATCTTCGTTTTTGGGATTTGATTGATGATTTCAAAGTGAAATTGAGAGAGTTAGGGTTTGAGTTTTTGAGAGTTTAAATGAGGATTTGAGGGACCAAACGGAGTTCGATTTTGATTAATTTTATATGGTTAGACTCGGGAGAGGATGAGGTTTATTATTCTGCCATTTTGACTGATTTCGAGATGTGGGTCCGGGGGCCGGGTTTTGGTCGGTTTCGGATTTTTAGAATATTTTGTAGTTTTTACTGAGGAATGCAATTCGTTAGCCTATGTTGATCGTATTAATCTGATTATGGTTAGATTTGGAGATTTTGGAGATCGAGTCCAAAGACGAGGGCATCTCGGAGTAGGATTTTATGCTGTTAAGGTAAGTGATAGTTTTAACTCTGGATTCGAGGGTGTAAACCCGGAAATTTGATATCACGTGATTGTTTGGAGGTGATACCCATGTTAGGTGATAGGCGTGTGGGTTTGTACCGTGAGGGAATGAGACTTGGTCCGTCCCGTGAGGCCTCATGGCCATCATCTTTGTTTATGTAGTTACTTGTTGTTGAACTTGTCTGCCTTCACGCTAGAGATCATGCTTAGGCTTTATTCATGCCCACATTATTTGTACTCAGTCATAGAAATTATTGTACATGTTTACCTTACTCTCTATTATTTGCTAATATGCTGCGATACTTGATGCGCGTTGTGTTCCCTTATTTGTTGATGATGATGAGGCTAGTGAGGTACATGATTGAGTGAGGCCGAGGGCCTGGTTGTGAGGATATTAATACCATAGCGCGTGAGTTGTCCGCGTAGCACGTGAGTTGACCGTGCGGGTGCTGGTATTGATACCATTGCGCATGAGTTGTCCGCGTATCACGTGACTTGACCGTGCAGATCCAGGTATTGATATGATGGCACGTGAGTTGTCCGTGCTTAGCGCTTGGGATTTGGGAGGCCCTCCGGAGTCTGTACACCACCCAGTGAGCGGAGAGTGCTGAGCGTTGAGTGCTGCGTGCGAGTGCTGAGTGATGGAGTAACATTGCTGTGAGGTTGCATTTACTTTTGTTGTTGCTGCATTTTTACCTGTTAATTTTCCTTGTAGTCTTACTGATTTATGAAATTACATGTCTACTCCTGTTTGTACTTAATTGTGGAAATAATATTTGGATTATTCTGCTTAGCTCATTACTACTGCTCAGTTCCTTAGTTATTTCTGTTACTACTGAGCCGGTTGTACTCATACTACACCCTGCACTTTATGAGCAGATCCAGGTGAGTTAGAAGGCGGCGATCGTTGAGTTTAGGCCGGCTATTTTTGGAGACTGCAAGGTAGATGTTAGCGTCCGCAGGACTTTGTTACTCTTCTTATTATTTCTTCTTTTGGATAGTTAGACAGCTTATATATCTTAGTTCATAGTTTTAGATGCTCATGACTTAGTGACACCCCGATGTTTGGGGCTCGTTTCCGTATTTTTCTATATTATATTTAGAGTTGATTTAGTTTATAAAAAATTTAAATGTTAAAGTATTTTATTAAATTCTTATAATCGGTTTAGTAGTAATATTTTGGGAAGTAGGCTTGCCTT
>AWOL01S0003128.1:210904-229204 GCA_000715115.1 Nicotiana otophora | reverse complement strand
TATATATATATATATATATATATATATATATTAGATTTATCTAAAATCTTTTAGATTATGACTTAAAAGTGCCAAGTAGTATTTTCTCAATATTCCACTTGGCTTAACCTCTTGGTTTACCCTCTTTTTAATATGACATAGATATAAATATCAAGTTCGATCATTTTAATATAATATAGATTTTATTGTAGTTTTTCTTTAGCCTGCGGTACCTTCAACCATAAGAAGGTCCATTGCCTCAGTCTTACGTATAAAAATTATGTATTATATTATGTTAGGTGGTTAATTCAAATATTATTCTTTTTGTTTTTGCTAGATGACAACAACAACAACAACAACAACAACCCAGTATAATCCCACTAGTGGGGTCTGGGGAGGGTAGTGTGTACGCAGACCTTACCCCTACCCTGGGGTAGAGAGGCTGTTTCCAAAATGACCCTCGGCATCCTTCCCTCCAAGAACTCCCCACCTTGCTCTTGGGGTGACTCGAGCTCACAACCTTTTGGTTGGAAGTGGAGGGTGCTTACCATCAGAGCAACCCACCTTGTCTTATTTTTTGCTAGATGATCATTGACAATTTCTTTCACAATAGTTCTAGTTAAAATTTACCAATATAATTATGCCAAAAAATAAATTCAAATATACTCATGTATGACATGATAGTTATTAGAAATGGAATAAGCTTTCTCACTATTAAACGCATAATATTAGAGTATAATCATATAGTTTATTATATATTCATGTCATATTATAGCTAGAGGATTTTTTTTTACAGTCCCATTTTTTGTTATTCCTTTATTTGTAATAAAAAACAACGAGTATGTTCATATTAGCATACAACAAATAAATGAAAATAAAAGCTTGACGAATTTTCAAGGTTTGAATAAAGAATTCAGTTACGAAAAAATTCCTCCGATTAAGAAATGCAAATTCTTGCATAGTAAAATAGCTAAGGAAAACATGTATACCTATTTTCTATTTCTGCATAACAAACATTCATAGAGTTTTTAGTATTTCATCAGCTGCGGCCAACCTGATTTATGTAAATATTTAGTAAAAATGTGTAAAAAAGGTATAAATGTATTTTTATACAATAAATATTTGGTTAATAGTCATATTTATAAGGTATACCTAGGTTTTCCTAAGTAAAAAAAAATTAGAAAATAAAAATAAATTATATACAAGATAATCGTATGTATAGTATAATTGTATGTATGCGTTTACAACAAAAAAGAGAGAAATATTAATATTAATTGTTTATGAAAAAGGATGTATGTGTGCATCTTTTGAGATTCTCCATGTATTGGCAAAAAATTAAAATTGAATTGACGAGAGACGACAACACCAATCCAGTATAATCTCACTAGTGGGGTCTGGAGAGGGTAGTGTGTACGCAAACCTTACTCTTATCCTGGGGTAGAGAGGCTGTTTCCGATAGACCCTCGGCTCCCTCCCTCCAAGAACTCTCACCTTGCTTTTGGGGTGACTCGAACTCACAACCTCTTGGTTGGAATTGATAGGAGAGATTATGCAAATTTTGAAAGATGAATTTTGGGAGGGAAGGGTAACAATGACATTGACTTGGCATAAATAACCTAGATACCCATATGAATTTACTACGCTACCCCCATTTGGGCCATTGTGGCCAAAATCAGTGTGGTAGAATGGCATTTCTCTAAAAACAATACGCTTTCTTGGAGTAATAACGGTGGCTTTGGAAAAATATAATCATTAATGCATTCTTAGTTGTCTAAACTGACAAAAGTAAAAAGAATATGAAATTAAGCAATTCAGAGACGTAATTTAAATCATTGGCCAACAGACATCATTAATTAATACATATGCATGGTCCAATTCCTACTAGTGAGGCATACATTGGACTTAGCATACCATTAATGCTTTGGCTTTCTTCAAAAAATTGTGTCTTTTTTTTTTTTGCTTGATGTTTGAACCTTGGGGCTTGTAGGTTTTAGGAGCTTTCTAGAAGGCTTAAGAGAGAATTGAAGATTCAGTAATGAAGATCAAACATAATTAAGAAATCCCATATATCAAGAACTAGAATCAAAAGTTTAATTGCAAGAGCATGTGCTAGCTGATGTTGAAAACGCCAAACAAATTGGGTTTTCTTGGGCCCAACAATGTTCATGAGACTTACGCACGCCAGAGTTGCAATTTTAAGACAACTCATATTAGTTTTCTAAACCACATGGCTTCGGAATTTTAGTGAGATCATCTCAACTAAACTACCACCATTTTGCTGTTCTTTTATTTTCTTTTTTGAAATAATACTGGTGTTATCAAGAGTAGTTCCTAATGTTTTGCACGTCTATATGGAATTTAAACATTGATACTCCATTGTTTTCACTCTAAGTCTTACTCTTTTTATTTTGTAGAATATGAAACTTAATTACCTTTTAGAGCGGAACGTATTTTTCTCCTATATAAGAAGTGTCTAAGAACAGCTGAAGTAGACTGGTCTTCCTTGACATGCCTGCTTGAATAGTAAGGATATATATATATGACCGCAAGAAATGAAAAATAGTACCCTTGTAAGTTCTAACAACTGATACATGAATTGCTTTCTTTTGTTGCAACTAAGATTTTTGTCAATGCAAAATCAGCATAAAAGGAAAGACAGACAAGCGAGTGTTTGGTCTTGCTTTTTGTTTGACAATAAAAGGAAAGAAAAATCTTCAAGGAGAGAAATTCCAACTAATATAAAGACACTTAAGAAGGACGAAAACCATGTGAGTTTCAGCGGCTTGAAGAGTAGCTAAAAGCTAAGGATTGAAATAAAGAACATAAGTTAGTTGTAGAACCTAAAGACAGGACAATGGTATCTGAATAAAATAGACAGCACTGCTTTACTTTGCGACAGCATCATATGCCCTGTTATCCGATTTTCTCTTTTTTATTAATTTGATCTACCTTTTTCCTTTTCACTTTTATTTTCTGTTGCATACCATATTATAATCATCACTGAGATTATTTGCTTTATGTTGGGAGATAAGAATCTTTAAGGACCTCAGGCTGTCAACTCACTTTTTGACTTCCCAATATATTATATTTTGCTATGTACTTCAATAAACAAAAAACTCTGTCCAACTATGTACTGCAAATTCTATAAGTCTTTCACCAAACAATAATTGAGAACACAGCCTGGATCTTATTGCAGTGTACTTTTTTACTGCTTGGAGAAGTCATTTTCCAGTCAGACAAATATGCAGATAAATAGTACATGTTTCATCATTTTGTCTTGAAATTACGTTGCTTAACTAATTTATAAATAAGTGAATCTATTTGATCTCAAAATAACAAATAATAAACAAGAATATAAGACTTAACATCGAAATTGAGATAAGTCAGTAGCAATCTTGATTCCGGGAGCAGAGCTTCCGGAGGAGAAGTATTAGTTTGTTAGAAAATTCATCTCTCTTACAATGACGGTAGACCTCACTATTTATAGTTGCACCTAGGGAACAAGGTCCTAGGATCAAGCCGCTCTTAAATGACAATTATAAGGGTCATTGAAGAATGTGTAACAGTAGGCAGTGAATGTTATATTCACTGTAACGGACCATGCATTTAATGTTATAGAATATTCTCCATTAAATGCTACCGAGTGACAAGTATTTAATTTGTCTTTATGAATACCATTCTCTTCGAGATCGTTGTCTTCAGACTAGATTGTCTTCTGTTTTCGGCTCTACGCGTTGCCTCCTCACGCAATCACTTAATATTAACATATTTTACCTTATACCACATCCACTATCAACATTTCAAAATCTTACGAATATTAATCTCATTTGAACTAAAAAAATGCTAGAATCAACTGTTACAGAAAAAGGATAAGTGGAAAATGATAACCATGAGGTCCACATATACTGAAACCTGGTGAAAAGGAATCCGCTAACCAAGAATAAAAGAGAAGCAATTACAAAAGAAATGTAACTCAAATGTCCATAAAATGGAAGGTAGATTCATTTTGAACATATAGCATAAATTCTCCCAACAACAAATTCTGACTTCTCTCTGAATAGATCAACCGGATTCTTCTTTCCCCGGGATTAGACATTGACGAAGCATATCTTACAATCTCTATTCAGTCTAATGAGAGTATCATACCAGTTCATCCTGGCCTTCCGAAGGACATCTGATCATTTCCAAAATGTTAACCACTTCTGCCATATCAGGCCGGTTAGACGGGACCTGTGATGTGCAGATTAAACCCAACTTCATCATAGGAATCGCCTCCTCGACTGGAAATTTTCCGTGTAGCCTCCCGTCAACACATTCTTCCACCTTTCCAACTTCTAATGCTCCCCTCACTATGTCACACAATACCATAACATCGTCCTCCATATACTCGACTGGCTTCTTTCCCGTGACTATCTCCAGAACAAGAACTCCAAACCCATACACATCACATTTCTCAGTTATCTTCACGGTCTTGCATGCGAATTCTAGTGCCATGTAACCAAGGGCACTTTGAATTTTGCTGCTCAAGACATATCGATCTAACATTGGTAATAACCTTGCTAACCCATAATCCGCAACTTTAGGATCACCGGAGCTATCAATCAAAATATTGCTGGACTTTAGGTTGTAGTGAATTATGTTCATTTGATGCAAGTTAGCCAAGCCTTTTGCTGTCCCAAGAATAACGTTGAACCGCTCATTCCACGAGAGCAAATTTCCACTAGAACCTTCGTGGATGTGCTCGTACAAATTTCCACCAGCTACAAATTCGTATATAAGTAGCTGTAGGGAAGGTGTCCAGTAATAACCTTGAAGAGCCACAAGATTAGGGTGACAGATCTTTCCCAATTTCTTAACTTCCTTCTCAAAGTCCTGTTGGGACTTAACAAGACCGGAGACAGTAAGCTTCTTAATGGCCACTGGCATCCCATCTGCGAGCACAGTGCGATAAACTGCTCCAAAACCACCACGACCGAGCTCGCAATCCTTGTTAAGCAGAGCATGTGACCCTGTGCTGAAGTCAAGTTCGCCAGAAAACATGACAAGCTTACCAGAATTTGCTTCTGTACTGTGTGAGCCACTAAAGTCATCTCCACCAGAAAATGTAAGGGCAGCAATAGAGCGAGATGTAACAGTCCGTACACGAAGATTGAGCACAGTAATGGCAATAACACCAACAACAATAACAGCAGCAGCACTAATGGCAATGAGGGCAGAAATGCTTAGGATTTTTTTCTCATGGCCAAAAGTTGGAGGGATAGTACCAGGAATAGACTCTGTGGAGTTGGGGTTCAGAACAATTGGCTTGGGAAGGACAGTAGGACAAGACCTATTAACAGCAGCCCCACAAAGAGACGGATTGGCTGACACAGAATAAGGAGAAATAGTGTTAAAAAAACCACCAGAAGGTAGTTCGCCCTTTAGCTGGTTGTGTGAGATGTTGAACGACAAGAGGTGACCAAGATTTACAAGCTGCTTTGGTAAGATTCCGGTTAATTTGTTGAAGGATAGGTCAACATTATGAAGGTAAGTTAGTTTAGCTAGGGTTGCAGGTACAGGGCCAGTTAAACCATTATATGATAGACACCTGCCAAGTTTAAACAAAACGATTAGCCAAGTTTTGCAAAGAACTGACATTCAGGGACTATGCAAAAATGTAAAGGATAACTAACATAAATACATTGAAAGCCAGGCAATGTGATGTTGCTATCTTTATACTTTGTGTAAAATACTATCTGAAATCTATCTAGAAAGAAGGATATAATCTGAAATCCTACAATAGAAGTTATTTGATGAACTCATAATCGATGCAGGAAACGCTACAGGATTGATAGAAGCATAGAACTAACAAATTTCAGTATAACATGATTAAGAATCTTCAAGTACGGACTTGAATTTTATCTTGACTCTAGAAACTCAACAAGCCAAAACAATGTTTTCTGTCAGGTAACAAAGAAAAAGATTGCAAATGCTGGTTCCTAAATTATCAAACTATATAATCAATTAGATTCTAGTGTACAATAATTTACCAACTGCATTGTCCTAATAAGCCAAGCAGAGAGAGATATCTCAAAAGAAGATATAAATGAAGCATAAAGAGAACCAACAACTTACATGGACATAAGTGTAGAACAGTTCCCAATAGAACTAGGAATTTCTCCCGTCAACGCGTTATTTTCCAGCTTCAGTTCCCTGAGAGAATAGGCTCCTCCAAGTTCCAAAGGAATACTACCATTTAATCGATTCTCACTTAAGTCAAGAACATCCAATGACTTCAGTAGTCCAACAGTGTGAGGAATGGCGCCTACAAGTGAATTTCTAGATAAATTCAAGGACCGCAAGCTATTAAAATCGCCAATAGCAAATGGAATTTCGCCGGATAACTCATTGCAAGAGATATCAAGAGCTAAAAGCTTTTGGCGAGAGTTGTCCAGCGATGAAGCAAAAGCATTCTTTAAGCCCCCACTTAACTTGTTCTCGGAAAACAAAACTTGTCGCAGTCCTAATTTGAATACCCAAGGAGGAAGATCACCAGTCAAAGAGTTATGACTAACATCCAAAGTCATAATATTAACACAATTGCTCACGGACTCGGGCAAGTTTCCAGAAATAGCATTTTGCGACAGGTTTAATAATTTCAATGATTGAAGCTTCCCTATTGAAGTCGGGAACTGACCAGAGAAGTTGTTCCTAGAAAGATCAAGTATTTCAAGGCTTTTCATTTCTTCAACCCATTCTGGTACAGTACCAACAAATGCATTGATTTTCAAGATCAATTCATTACAGAAGCTAAGCATCTGCATTGTTTCTGGAAGTTCTCCAGAGAGAGAATTTTCACTCAAATCAATTGACCTCAAAAGCAAACAACTCCCAATCCCATCAGGAACTTCGCCAGTGAGTCTATTTTTCCTCAAATTTATGGCTCTCAAATTATACATGCCTTCAATCCCTACTGGAATTTCACCATCCAGCAAATTATCTGACAGATCAAGTGACCTTAGCCCATTCAAAGACCAAATTCCAGAAGGTAACAATCCTGAAAACTGATTCAACGACAAGTTTAAAGACCCCAATGCCACACATGAGCTCAAACTTTCTGGAATTTTCCCTAAAAACTTATTCTTGGCCAATGAAACTAATCTCAAAGGCCCACATTGTCGGAAGAAATCACCCGGGATCGGCCCGAAAAAGTTGTTCTCACTCAAGTCAAGCACCCTCAGATTATCAAGCTGAACAACAGTGACACTTATACTCCCTGTAAATTTGTTCTTCGCAAGCGAAAGCTTTCGAAGAAACTGTAACCTCAAAAGACCTCTGCTAATCTTCCCTGAAAGACCAAAACCATCAAGAACAATTTGAGAGACCCTATTGAATCTTGGGTTGCATTTGATCCCATTCCAGTTACATGGGCTATCATCTTCTTCATTCCAAGACACTAACTTTCCTTGTGGATCTTGAATGTCAGCCTTGAATACCATTAACCCCAGTATATCATCATTTAAAGATAAGTTCAGGGCTTTAACAAAAATGGGACATAAAAAACACAAAAATATTACCGTGCCAATGACCTTCCTCATTTCCGTAAATACTCTCACTCAAAGCAATATGCAGCTCATAATCCCATTAGAAGCCCCAAATGGGTATATAGAAAAATAAGCAAAAGATACAAGCTTTATAAAAATAAAAATAAAGATATCAAAACAGATGAGGCATTAGAAAATTTAAGTGAACCAAATGGGGAATAATAAAATGTACAAAGAGTTACTGGAAGAAACAGTTGACTGAGAGTTGAATTTTTGGCTACAGAGAAGAAAGGGAATCTGAAGGTGCAGTTTTAACTGAGAATGCAAGAAGCTATGCACAGAATATGAGTTGGGTTTTCCCCGGAAATGTCAACCCGTCTATGATATGAGTGAAGTAAGGTTTAGTAATAACTTAAAGAGGAGTACGCCGGAAAAAGTGGGGAAGTAAAGTTTCCGGCGACCGAGAGTTAGTGGAGTATTTATTGAAGTTCTCTCTCTCTCTTACAGTCTTTAATTAACGGGAAAAATAGGGAGGGGGGAAGAACACGAGGGGAGAGTGGGTTGCTTTTATTAAATATGACACGTGGCATTGTATGGTCGGTTATGAAGAGTCTGATGTGGCATACACGTAATTGCTGTCAGAATCGAAATAAATGTGACTGTCTTGAAATTTGGGATAGCAGTAATTAAATTTGGAGAAAATGGATTAATAAAGCGGGTGTTTTAGAAAGCTTTCTCGACACTCTCCTGGGCACTGTCAAAATGCCCAGAGGTTTACGTCTCGGCATTTCTTATGCACAGAATTTGGGGTTCTCCTAGCAATTTCTACCTTAAATCATGCGTCAAATTTTTTAATTAGCATTGTTAACACTAAAAGATTTTTAATAAATAATTAAAGTTCTATTCATCTATAAAAATATAAAAATTAAGAATAGCTCACAATAATGAGTCATAGTCTTGCATATTAAGAATATCAGATAGTAATATTATTTGAATATCCAAAATTTACATCTTCACTTACTATAAATATTCATATTTTAGTTCTATGCTCCAAAATTATCAAAATTTTATTCTTTTGCTATTTGAAAGTAATTTTATATTTACTCACGAGAAATACTATTTTAAATTACAATATTGATGGACTTTATTGATTATTAATTTTAGAGAGGTAAACTATGTAGTTTAGTATTTTTAAAAATATTGTGTTCTTTTAATCATTTGAAAGATAAGACGTTACAATTAATTTTTATCGTAACTTTAACATTATTACATTGTTTATATTTATAAAAAATACTAAATATTTTTTTTAGGTGAGTTTTTTAATTCCTTTTAACTTTTTTTATACTTTTAAAGTATTTTATATATTTTTATGATTATTATGTTATTTTATTAATTTACAGATTAAAAACTTAAAGATCCAGATGGTTAACAGATCAAAATTGAAGTTGAGTGATTGCTAAAGTTGGACCGTTGCTGGTGTAACCGCACCTGCAGAGCTTTGATCGCAGGTGCGAGCTGGATTGCGCAAGTGCGAGTTTGGAGGGGAGCGTGTAGGTGGTCGCAGGTGCGAGGAGTTTTCCGCACCTGCGTGGCCGCAGGTGCGGTGAGAGGTGCGCAGAAGCAGAAGGCGCGCAGGTGCGATAGGGTGTTCCGCATCTGCGTGACCGTAGATGCGGCAGGTTAACCGCAGAAGCGGAACTGGGCAGATGGGCATGGTCCGCAGAGGCGGCTTGGGTTCTCGCAGAAGAGGAGTGAGGGACCGCAGGATAGGACTGCGGCGCAAATGCGTGTATGATGTCGCTTCTGCGACGCCGCAGAAGCGGAAGTGCTGGGCAGATTATTAAAACAAGGGTTCGCAATTTTGGCTTTATTTCAAACATTTCAAGCATGGGTTTGGGCAATTCTTGAGAGGATTTTCGAGGGGATTCTTGAGGTAAGTCCCTTGTGCTCATTTTTTTATCAATAATCTTGTTTCCCCATTGATTTTTCCACCTAGTTGGTGTGTATTTAAGGTATAAATTGAGAGTTTGAGTCTAGGGATTTGGAGAGTTTGATTTGTGATTTGCGTGACGATTTGGTGTCGGACTTTGATAAATTTGGTATGATTAGACTCGTGGTTGTATGAACTTTCAGGTTTTGTGACTTTTATCGAATTTCAAGACGTGGCCCGGGGACCGGCTTTTGAGTCGATTTTTGACTTTTGATTAATAACTTAACATTTTCTTATGGAGTTGATTCCTTTAGCCTGTATTGATTATATAGAATTATTTATGGCTATATTCGAGGCATTCAGAGGCCGTTTTGCGAGACAAGGGTGTGTTGGAGTAGAGATTTGCCTACACCAACCACTTCTCAGGCCGGGGGAGGTACTCATACCCCCGCTGACCGTACTCCAGAGCAGGTGATGCAGGGACTTCAAATACCGGGGGTACTACCAGCCCAGCCGGTTGCAGATGCTCAGGCCCCGGTGGTCCCCGTTATGACTGATGATGAGCAGATGAGACTTGAGACATTTGGGAGGCTTCAGCCCCCATCTTTTACCGGTGCTGAGTCATAGGATGCCTATGGTTTCTTGGATAAGTGCCAACAGATTCTTCGCACGATTGGTATTCTGGAGACCAGTGGGGTCTCATTCACTAATTTTCAGTTCATTGTGGTTGCCTTCAAATGGTGGGAGGCTTATGAGATGTGCAGGCCAGTCGGTGTAGCGCCACTTACATGGCAGGGGTTCTCCATTTTTGTTTTGGAGAAGTTCGTGCCGCAGTCTCGCAGGGAGGAGCTGCGCAGACAGTTTGAGCAGTTATGACATGAGGGCATGTCTGTGACGCAGTACGAGATGAGATTTTCTTAGTTGGATCGTCACGCAGTTTGGTTGGTTCCCACTGATAGGGAGAGGACTAGGCGGTTCATTGATGGCCTCACATATCAGCTGTGGTTGCTTATGACTCGGGAAAGGGTGTCTGGTGCTACTTTTGACGAGGTGGTTGACATTGCTCAGCAGATAGAGATGGTCCACATCTAGGAGCGCGGAGAGAAGAAGGACAAGAGGCCTCGTGGATCGGGTGGTTTCAGTGGTGTTCCTTCTGGAGGTCAGTTCTACCACGACAGGGGTCGTCCTTACAAGCACGCTCAGACGGCTCATCCTGTTCATCGTGGTGCATCATCCAGTCATGGTTCATACAATACTCATCAGGGTTAGTCATCTCTCAGTGCCCTTCCATCCCAGAGTTCGTCCCTTGCTCCTTCAGTTCAGGGTTCATCTGCACCGGGTGCTTCTAGCGGTTATTCTAGTTCTCGGGGCCCGATTAAGTCCCCACCACCACCAGCACCAGGGAGTTGCTTTGAGTGCGGGGAGTTTGGGCATATGTGTAAGCAATGTCCTCGTCGCTCGAGAGGTCTAGTGCAGCAGAGGAGTCAGGCTGCAACTTCAGCACCAGTTACTTCACCACCCGCCCAGCCAGTTCGGGGTGGGGCTCAGTCAGCTAGGGGTCACCCAAGAGAAGGAGGCCAATCAAGTGGAGAACATGCCCGATTCTATGTTATTCCTGCCAGACCAGATATTGTTGCTTCCGAAACAGTGATCACAGGTATTGTCTCAGTATGTCGCAGGGATGCCTCTATATTTTTTTTACCCTGGTTCCACTTATTTGTATGTATCATCGTATTTTGCTCATTATTTGTTTATGCCCTATGAGTCCTTAGTTTCATCTGTTCATATATCTATACCAATGGGCGATACTATTGTTGTGGATCGTGTATATCGGTCGTGTGTAGTTACTATTGGGGGATTGAAAACTAGAGTTGATATTTTATGGCTTAATATGGTAGACTTTGACGTGATCTTGGGTATGTATTGGTTGTCTCCATATCATGTTGTTCTAGATTGTCACGCTAAGACCGTGATGTTGGCGATGCTGGGGTTGCCAAGGATTGAGTGGAGAGGTTCTCTAGACTATGTTCCCAGCAGAGTGATCTCATATTTGAAGGCCTAGCAGATGGTTGGGAAGGGTTGTTTATCTTATTTGGTCTTTGTGAGGGATGTTGGTGCTGATACTCCTACTATTGATTCTATTCCAATGGTGCGAGATTTTCCGGATGTGTTTCCTGCAGACCTGCCGGGCATGCCGCCCGACAGGGCTATTGACTTTGGTATTTACTTGGTGCTGGGCACTCAACCCATTTATATTCCACCATATCATATGGCACAAACTGAGTTGCAGGAATTGAAGGAGCAGCTTCAGAAACTTCTTGATAAGGGATTTATTAGGCCTAGTGTGTCGCCTTAGGATGCCCCGGTTCTGTTTGTGAAGAAAAAGGATGGTACTATGCGGATGTGCATTGATTACAGACAGTTGAACAAAGTTACAATCAAGAACAAGTATCCATTATCGTGCATTGATGATCTATTTAACTAGCTTTAGGGAGCGAGGGTGTTCTCTAAGATTGACTTGAGGCCTGGGTATCACCAGTTGAAGATTTGTGACTCGGATATTCTAAAGACAACATTCAAGACCTATTATGGTCATTATGAATTCATCGTGATGTCTTTTGGGATGACCAACGCCCCAACAACATTCATGTATCTCATAAACAGTGTATTTCAGCCTTATCTTGACTCGTTTGTCATAGTGTTCATTGATGATATATCCTGGTGTACTCTCGTAGCCAAGAGGAGCATGCTCAGCATTTGAGGATTGTGTTGCAGTGGTTGAGGGAGGAGAAGTTTTATGCTAAGTTCTCCAAATGTGAGTTTTGGCTTAGTTCAGTGGGTTTCATGGGGCACGTGGTATCCAGTGAGGGGCTTCAGGTGGATTCGAAGAAGATAGAGGCAGTTCAGAGTTGGCCCAAACCGTCCTCAGCTACGGAGATCGGAGCTTTCTCGACTTGGTCGGTTATTATCGTCGTTTCATGAAGGGTTTCTCGTCTATCACATCGCCTTCGACCAAATTGACCCAAAGGGTGCTATTTTCAGGTGGACGGATAAGTGTGAGGAGAGATTTCAGAAGCTCAAGACCGCCTTGACCACAACTCCTGTTCTAGTTTTACCTTCAGCTTCAGGCTCTTATACAGTGTATTGTGATGCTTCTCGGATCGATATTAGACGTGTTTTGATGCAGGAGGGTAGAGTGATTACTTATGCTTTGCGTCAGTTAAATCCCCATGAGAAGAACTACGTTGTCCATGATTTGGAGTTAGCTGTCATCGTTCATGCATTAAAGATTTGGAGGCATTATCTCTACGGTGTGTTTTGTGAGGTGTTTACAGATCATTGGAGTCTCCAGCACTTTTTCAAACAGAAGGTCTAAATTTGAGGCAACGGAGATGGTTGGAGCTACTAAAGGACTATGATATCACTATTCTGTATCATCTCGGGAAGGCCAATGTGGTGGCCGATGCCTTGAGTAGAAAGGCGGTGAGTATAGGTAGCCTTGCATTCATTCCTGTTGGTGAGAGACCTCTTGCAGTTGATGTTCAGGCCTTAGCCAACCAATTTTTGAGATTAGATATCTCGGAGCCCAATCGGGTTCTAGCTTGTGTGGTATCTCGGTCTTCCTTATATGATCGCATCAGAGAAAGCCAGTATGATGATCCCCATTTGCTTGTCCTTAAGGATATGATCCAGCACGGTGTGTGCCTCATGTGGATGGGCTACGCGAGTTGATTCTTGAGGAGTCCCACAGTTTAAGGTATTCTATTCATTCGGGTGCCGCGAAGATGTATCAAGACTTGAGGCAACATTATTGGTGGAGAAGAATGAAAAAGGATATAGTGGGGTTTGTAGCTCGGTGCCTCAACTGTCAGTAGGTAAAGTATGAGCATCAGAGACCAAGCGAATTTCTTCAGAGGTTAGAGATTCCAGAGTGGAAATGGGAGCAGATCACCATGGATTTTGTAGTTGGGCTCCCACGGACTTCGAGGAAGTTCGATGCTATTTGGGTGATTGTAGATCTGCTGGCCAAGTCCGCGTACTTCATTCCAGTTGGTACTACTTATTCTTTAGAGCAATTGGCTGAGATTTACATCCGCGAGATTGTTTGCCTTCACGGTGTTCTAGTATCTATCATTTCAGATCGAAGCACACAATTTACATCGCCGTTTTAGAGAGCCGTGCAGCGAGAGTTGGTTACCCAGGTTGAGTTGAGCATAACATTTCACCCTCAGATGGATGGACAGTCCGAGCGCACTATTCAGATATTGGAGGACATGCTACGCGCTTGTATTATCGATTTTGGGGGGTCTTGGGATCAGTTTCTGCCGCTCGCGGAGTTTTCCTACAACAACAGCTACCAGTCGAGTATTCAGATGGCTCCGTATGAGGCTTTGTATGGGAAATGGTATAGATCTCCGGTGGGTTTGTTTGAGCCCGGTGAGGCTAGACTATTGGGTACTAACTTGGTCCAGGATGCTTTGGACAAGGTTAAGATGATTCAGGAGAGGTTTCGCACGGTGCAGTCTAGACAGAAGAGTTATGTCGATAAGAAGGTCAGTGATGTTGCTTACATGGTTGGGGAGAAGGTACTGCTCAAGGTTTCACCCATGAAGGGTGTTATGAGGTTCGGGAAGAAGGGAAAGTTGAGCCCTCGGTATATTGGGCCATTTATAGTAATTCAGAGGATTGGGGAGGTGGCTTACAAGCTTGCCTTTCCACCTAGTTTGTCAAGTGTGCATCCAGTATTTCATGTTTCTATGCTCTAGAATTATGTGGAGCTGGTGGCCATTTTGGATCGGCAAGTTCGAAAGTTGAGGTCAAAGGACATAGTTTCAGTGAAGGTACAGTGGAGAGGTCAGCTAGTTGAGGAGGCTACTTGGGAGACAGAGCGGGAGATACGGAGAAGATATCCACACCTATTTGAGACTCTAGGTACATTTCTAGACCCGTTTGAGGATAAACGTTTGTTTAAGAGGGGGAGGATGTAATGACCCGGCCGGCCGTTTTGAGAGTTATAGCCTTATTTCCCCCATTTATAGCTCATTTTGTACTTTATAGCTGTTATGTAACTTATTGGGGTAGTCCGTTCGAGTCTGGAGTGAATTTAGAATGAAATGAGATACTTAGTCTCAAGGTTGAAAGCTTAAGTTAAAATAATTGACTGTATGTTGATCTATGAGTAAACGACTCCGAAATGGAGTTTTGATGGTTCTGTTAGCTCCGTTGGGAGATTTTGGACTTAGGAGCATGTACGGATTATGATTTGGAGAAACGTAGTGGAATTAGGCTTGAAATGGCAAAAATTAGATTTTTGGAAAGTTTGACCGGGAGTAGACTTTTTTGATATAGGGGTTGGATTCCGATTTCGGAAGTTAGAATATGTCCATAATGTCAAATGTAAGTTGTGTACAAAATTGGGGGTCAATCGGACGTGTTTTGATAGGTTTTGGCATCATTTGTAGAAGTTGGATTTCCTTACATTCACTAGGTTTGAATTGGGTGCGATTCGTATTTTTGAAGTTGTTTGGTGTGATTTGAGGGCTCGACTAAGTTCGTATGAGATTTTAGGACTTGTTGGTATGTTTGGTTGAGGTTCCGGGGGGCCTCGGGTTGATTCCGGATGGTTAGAAGAGCAAAATTGAAGTTGAGTGATTGCTGAAGTTGGACCTCTACTGGTGTAACCGCACATGCAAAGCTTTGATCGCAAGTGCGAGCTCGCAGGTACGAGATGGTTTTCGCAGGTGCGAGTTTGGAGGGGATTGTGCAGGTGGTCGCAGGTGCGAGGTATTTTCCACACCTGCGTGGCCGCAAGTGCAGTGAGAGTTGCGCAGAAGCGGAAGGCACGCAAGTGTGATAGGGAGTTCCGCATCTGCGTGACCGCAGATGCGGCAGCGGGACCGCAAAAGCGGAACTGGGCATATGGGCGTGGTCCGCAGAGGCAGCTTGGGTTCTCGCAGAAGCGAGTTTGCATAAGTGGAGTGAGGGACCGCAGGAGCAGACTGAGCCGCAGATGTATGTATGATGTCGCTTCTGCGACGCCGCAGAAGCGGAAGTGCTGGGCAGATTATTAAAATAAGGGTTCGCGATTTTGGTCTCATTTCAAACATTTCAAGCACGGGTTTGGGCGATTCTTGAGAGGGTTTTCGAGAGGATTCTTGAGGTAAGTCCCTTGTGCTCATTGTTTATCAATAATCTTGCTTCCCCATTGATTTTCCTACCTAGTTGGTGTGTATTTAAGGTGTAAATTGGGAGTTTGAGGCTAGGGATTTAGAGAGTTTGATTTGTGATTTGGGTGACGATTTGGTGTCGGACTTTAATAAATTTGGTATGATTAGACTCGTGGTTGTATGGGCTTTCGGGTTTTGTGACTTTTATCGAATTTCGAGACGTGGGCCTGGGGGCCGACTTTTGAGTCGATTTTTGACTTTTGATTAATAACTTAGCATTTTCTTATGGAGTTGATTCCTTTAGCCTGTATTGATTATATCGAATTATTTATGTCTATATTCAAGGCATTCAGAGGCCGTTTTGCGAGGCAAGGGTGTGTTGGAGTAGAGATTTTTCTGGATTGAGATAAGTAACAGCTCTAAATCTGTTCTGAGGGTACGAAACTCCGTATTACGTGTCATGTATTTGGTTTTAAGGTAACACACATGCCAAGTGATGGGCGTGTGGGCGTGCATCGTAAGAAATTGTGACTTGGTCAAATTCCATGGAACTCTGTAGTTGAATAATCTGTTGTTATCTGTATATTCTCCAGGTATTAGAGAAATTGAACCACAAAGCATGTTAGGAATCATGTTTAGACTATGTGTTGGCACTGTAGGGACCACAGAGGTCGGGTACATGTTGAATTATCTGTTAAATTATTATTTTGTACTCAGTCACAGTTTTACTTGTTATTGCATCTCAGTCTCTATTGTTCATTACTGATGCATCATATTATTACTGTTTGGGCTGCTTATCATGATTTCAGAGAGCCCGAGAGACTGAAGAGGTTGGTGACTGCGTGAGTTCGAGGGCCTGATTGTGAGGATGTTTACGGGATCGGGCTGCACGTCACAGCATGTTTCACTGATATATGCCATGATTAGCTTGTTATAGCGCTTGGGCTGAAGGAGCCCCTCCGGAGTCTGTACATACCCCTAGTGAGTGCATGTACCTACTGAGTGCGAGTGTCGAGTGATTGAGAGGAATGAGTGATTGTGAGGAAAGAATGATTGTGAGGTTGGAGTGAAAGGGAGGACTGAGTGACTGTTGCTCTGAGAGGATGCATTGACTTCATTATTGCTGCAGTTCAGCTGTCATATATCCCTGTCTTGAAATTTCTGAGGGGTATTACCTTTCGTTTCAGTTGAACTTGACATGAATTACTGTTTTGGCCTTAATTGTCGAACTTGAATGCATGCCTACCTTACTATGTTGAAGTTACTATAATTGAACTTTAGCTGTGAAGCTCGTCACTACTTTAAGTTCTTTATTTAGTATTGCTACTTACTGAGTTGGTTGTACTCACGCTACACCCTGCACTTCGTGGGCAAATTCAGGTATTTTCGGACACGTTAGGTATTGATTTCATCACACAATTGATTTTTTGGGAGATTCCAAGGTAGCTGGCCGGCATTTCGCAGACCTTGTCTCTTTTCCCTATCTTTCCGCTTATTGTATTTAGTTTCAGACTATCATAGAAAGTATTTTCCAGACTTGTAATGTATAGATGCTCGTGTACTCTGTGACACCCCGATAGTTGGGAACTTCCGCGTTGTGTTTTGGGTTTCTATCCCTGTTTTATGAGAACTTTTATTATTTAAACTGCTTTAATTCATTTTGTTAAAGGTGTTAGAATTATTTCAAAATATCGGCTTGCCTAGTATCACGATAGGCGTCATCACGACAGGTTAGGTTTTTGGGTCGTGACACTTACGTTCTATATCTGAGGGCTTATGCTTCGCCTCCCGTTAAGTAAAGCGCGTTGTCTCACGCCCCGCCTTTTAAAATACTATAATAAAGAAGGATCACATGAAGTCCTAATTTAAAGAAAGGGAACTTATTGCAATTTAAAGAAAAAGATAATTTAGAGAAAAATAGAACACACTGGTAGAGAAAGAATGTGCAGACGATAAGTAGTTGAGATTAAAGTTTCAACATGTCGTCACAATTGTTTCACCTCCAATTTATCCCAAAAGTCTTTAATTCTAGTTAGAAGTTCGTGTACTACTAAGCAATGTAAAGAATATCTGCAGTTTGAAATTTAGCTCATTTGATCATAAAATTTGGGAGTTTTTGTCAAATTTTATTTTTAAATATCTTTTTGTTTATAGATTTTAATTATTTTTTAACAGATTTTGAAAATAAAATTTTCAAATCCCAAAAATAGATCTAGATTAGTATTTGAAGTTTTTGAAGCTTTTTACTCTAAAAACTTCAAATTCAAATTCTTTTCAAGTAAAATGCATGTCCAAACACAATTTCAACTTTCAAAAACTCATTTTTTATCTCATCTTTAAAAATTCATTTTTTTCGTGTTTCAATCAAATCTATATCCAACCGCTAGCTTAAATTATTGAATATTAGATTAAGAAGGGTCTAATAAATTGACAAAGATAATAAAGGTTTAGTATACTGATCCCAACTATTATTGAGCGGTTGAGCCCTGATTATGGTGTTTGTTTAAGGTAATTCATTTCGTATATATATGATTAATATTATTTTGACAAGTAAGAGAAATTATGTTTTTTTGGAAAAAAAGAGAATTTATATATTTTTTTCCGTTAGAAAGCCGACAGAGAGCACAACAAGAATTTTAGAGGGATTAATAGTGTCGTTTATTGTGCTTTGGAGACGTGGAGTTAGGGATGGCAATGGGGC
>AWOL01S0003128.1:191935-209326 GCA_000715115.1 Nicotiana otophora | reverse complement strand
GCGGGTTGCGGGTTCAACGCGGGGCAACTTTGAATTTTAGCTCAAAAGAAAAAAAAAAGATAAAAAATGTTTTAAGTTTCCAAACTAAGCGGAAAACCATTCATTTTGAAACAAAACTTTGTTAGAGAATACATTTAACTATTTCAGCAGATTTTTACTTACTGTCTTGTGGAAATTGATTCCAGGTGTTGGAGAATTGCAGACTTGTACTTTCAAATCAATATAACTTTGAAAGTGACTTCCAAACTGAAGGAACAATTTTCAAGCTAAGGCTATTGTGTGACCTATTGATACTGAAAAATTAAATGAAAACATTCTGATGCACAGACCACTTACAGGTTAAATGGTGTTTGGAAGGACCTAATCACTTTTTATTCTGCGAATCTATGGTACTGAAAAGATTATTTTGTTTTAGAAAAAAAAAGAAAAAAAAAATTAAGTGGGGCGGGTCCAAGCGGGGCGGGGTGGGACGGGTTAAAAACTGAAAAACTAACTATGCGGGGCGGGACGGATTGAAATTTTTATGGGTTTTGCCGAACCCACCCCGCACCCGCCCTGCAGTGCTAATTAATAGCCAGGTTGGTCATGTTTTTTGTTGTCAAAAGAGTTTTTTTCCCCCTAAAGTAATGATGTTTGGCAAAGTTTTAGAAGTAAAAGAAATATTTTTGATCAGAAGCAAAAATATTTTTTGAGAAGCAGAAAAAGAAGTTTTTCCCTAAAAATATTTTTTTGAAAAGCATATTTTAAGCTTGGCTAAATACTAATTACTATTCAAAGTACTTTTCAAATTAATTAGTCAAACATAAACTGTTTCTCATAAAAGTACTTTTAAAAAAACACTTATGAGAAAAGTATTTTTCAAAATAAACTGATTTTAGAAGCTTGGCCAAACAAACTATAAGTCCTCTGATTATTCGCGACTGACATCATTAAAACGGAAAAATGCATGAGAAATTTCAAGACAAGACATAGTCTCCATTAGGCGTGTATATGAACCGGGCTGGTTCGGATTTTATCAAAACCAAACCAACTATATTGGTTTGTGTTTACCTCAAAATTGAATAACAATTAAATTTATACGCGGTTTAAAGGATATATGGTTTAATTCAACACGAATAATTAAGAGTAATAGATAAATGAATTAAAGATGAAATAAATGATCAAACCACTCGCAATGTTAAGACCAGGACTGATCTTAGATTGAATAGTGAACTCGTCCTCGATTGGACCCTCGGTTCAAGCCCAGTCGCAAATAAAGAACATAACAAGTAAATAATACCTTTAACAGTAGCTAAAGAACAAAGTAAGCTTTTATTGCCTTGAATTACGTGTTACAATATGTCAGACTAAATAAAAATTTTTCTTTTATATAGTAGGGGAGTTTTGGTCCTAGTATAAGTCTAAAAAAAGGTAAATATTTTCCTTTTCCAGTAATTGTTGATCCATAATCGGCATCGAGCGAGATCTACGCCGTGATATCTGGTTGAGGGTGAGTATTACGACCCTCCATCCACCATGCATAACCGTTCACCATGTCTCCCGAGATCTAGAACTTATACTCGGCCCGGGCGCGTCGCTTTACCATGTCCGATGTTCGATATATCATTCACTCTACTTGAATCTCGATACGAAGGATCTTTGACCTTGATTACAATCTCAAGGATCCGTACTCCCCTTTCGTTCTTTCATCGGTAAATCAGGGTAGATATTGCCCCCGATTTTATCCGTACACAGATAGTACCCTCATTTTTTGAAGAGTAGATTTATCGAAACGACGAGAAGCGATAGATAAATCCCGATTTCTTACTTCGTACGTTACAACCGAGATAACGGGTCAACGAAACGTCCCATCAGTCATATCGTTCTGACTTCGGACACGTGTCAGCCGCCGGTTGACCGTTCCCGAATGTGAAACGTCACACATTGATTGTCTTTCCTCTATAAAAGCTCCGACCCTTTTTTACTTCTCCACTTTCCGATTCCAGAACTCTTTGATTTACCCTCGAATTTTCTACTTGCCTTTGACTTCTTCAAATCTTCATACATTGCTCCTTAGATCTTCATATCTTCATCCTCAAATCTTCATATGTTCTCTTTGAATCTTCAACCCAGACCTTCATATCTTCATCTTATCTTCAAATCTTCATAGATTTTCTTCAAATCTTCATTTTCCCAGAATCTGATGGCGAAAACTTCTAAATCCATGCCTCAGAAAACCGCCCATTCATCTCCAAACCCGGCCACCGATGCCGGGGTAGCCATTCCCGAGGTGGCCTAGGAGTCTCCCTTGAAGAGCTTCGTCCCTGGGGGCTGCTCTATCGAGAACATCTTTAACGTCGAGAAGGCCTCCATCCAGCAAGACCGAGGCGAGGGAGCATGGAGGTACATATGCTCCATTACTGAGGAGACACTGCCCATAGTTCAGGTAGACTGTAACTGAGAGGGTAAGGAGGTGGTCGTCCCAGAGCCCAATGAAGACTCACTATACACGTGGAGGGGTACCTAAGTGTTTACACTTACCCCTTCACGCTCGCCCTGGTAGAACCCATAGTCCTCGACTTCTGTAAAAGGTACGAGGTCTGCCTCAGGCAGATTCACCCGTCCTTCTAGATGATCGTTATCCTCCTTCGATACTTCGTAAACAACACTGAAGTACCTCGGTTCACCCTCGACCATCAGCTTCATCTATACAGTCCCCGAATCTTTCGAGGGGGATTGATCAAGCTCGTTCGCTGAGCAAGTAAGGCTCCATTCTCGAGCATCTACGAGGATCGAGATCGAGGTTGGCAGGGGAGGTTCGTTCGGGTGAAGACCAAAGACCTCATCCCCTCTGAATTTCTATCGTTCCCCAAAAAATGGAACGCATCCCGTAAGTATTTTCCTTTTCGAGTATTTGGCATTCCCTTTTATTCATTCCCGATTGCCTGTGTTTGTTGTTGTGCAGTGATTGCCCGAGTTCCTAATGCAGTCCCCCGCTTGAGGAAATTTGCAAAAAGATTCCCTACTCCGAGCGCGCATGGCTCAAGCTTTCGAAGGGCAAGTGAGAGGCCCGTTCTCATGGTGAGGTTCTCTCTGAATGATTACATTCATACACTTAAATTATATTTCGCTAAGTTTTCTTCCTTCTCACAGGTTTGCCCAAGACCACCGAGTTTAGGCCGTTGGATGAGGACGAGGATCCGCCCGCGCTCGCCGATCCCTCCGCTTCGGGGCATCCTGGGGCTGCCTCAAAGGAGGAGAAAAGGAAGAAAAGAAAGTCTTAGGGATCCCCGAATGCCGATTTGAGGAAGAAGAGGGTAGACGTCCGGATCTGGAAAACCAAAAGAGCACCAAGTCCAGGGTACCAGATTCTAATTCCCTCTACCGGCTCAGGGATTACCCCGAGGATGACGACCTCGAGTTTATTGTTCACGAGTCGACTGTCAACGTCGGGGAGCAGGAGGCAACCGAGAGAGGTAACCAAGAGGTTGATCCTTCTCTTGATGGGGACCAGGGGGAGATTCTGAGGCCATTGTCTCCCGAGAAGATGCTCCTGCCCCAAAAGAGGTAGCCGGTATCATTGATATCGCAGAGACGCTGTCTTATACTGAGTCCATGCTCGAAGAGGCTCAAGCTGATAAAGAAAAATCAAACGAGATAGTACAGGACCCAGATGATACCCTCAACACGTTCTTCGATGGTATGCACATGGCTGCACTGGAGGACTTCTCCGGGCTAGGTCACTTGGATGTCCCAAAAAAGGATGTGCCATCGGGAGAGGGCGAGCCGAGCTCGAGCCCGAAACTAGTGAAGTAGTTCCCTGCCTCGAGTGTAGACCCCGATCGTAAGAGAACGATCGTTATTACTATCCTAGTAGACGCCCGGGCACTGTCCGCTCCGGTGGGAATAGCTAGCTACCTTCGTTGTCTGGTGACCAAGGAGGACCAGGTAAAAATGAATAAGGTAGGCACATCGAGCCTCTTCAACGAGGTACAACAGGTACTGAACCGGGTAAGACGTTTATTCTTTGCATTTCTTGTGGATTTTTACTCAGCATATTCTAATGGCCTCATTGTTTTTTCAGGCTTCGGTGCTTCACCACAAAAGATTCCTTCAGTCTCATTTGGAATTCAGTCAGCTCGAGTTCAAGCTCAAAGAGCAGATCCGGAAGAAGGACATGTACATGTATCTTAGTGAGCAGCAAGATGAGGCTCTTGAGGATCTCCCAACTCTCCGGGCCGAGATGGAAAAGGCTCAGAAGGAGGCCTCGTATGTGAAATGGGAGCACACCGATCTTGTTGAGAAGGTAAAGATATCTAAGGCTAAAAATGAGAAGCTACTCGTGATGACTAACAATGCAACCTCGTAGGTCCAAGAAAAGGTAGACTTGATCGACCAACTTTGGGCTGAGATGGACGAGGTCAAGGCCACGACTGAGGCATGGAAGGGCATAATGGATCTGCTGGCTTCGGAGACAGAGGCCACAAAAGAGGAGCTGACATTAGTCAAGGACAAACTCTGGTTGGCGAAGGAGAAGGCCAACAAGTGGTCTCGGCTAAATGATGAACTCCAGGCACAACTGAACTTAGCCGTCATGGAACGGGATGCCCCCGACCAAGAATATACTATACTGAGGTCCAAATTAGAGGCAACTTCGATCGATTCCTTTGAAGTTGAGGAGATGCTGGCCTAGTATAAGGCAGATGTGGAGGTAGCCGAGGCCCGCTTAAAGATGAAGACCGAATATGTGAAGCAGCTATCCTGGAGAGAGACCCTCGAGGAGATTCACAACCGAGATTTTGACCTATCGACCGAGATTGAAAAAGCTAAGAAACTCGAGGCCGAGGCAAAGGGACTTTACGAGCCTGCGGGTTCCGAAATTCTGAGGGTTTTGACTGTTCTGGTAACGAGTCGAGCCCCGATGAAGACTAGGTGTAGATGCCTTAGTTCGTTTTTAGTTTTCCCTAGTATATTTTCTTTTTGTTCATTTTGGGGCCATTTTTTATCGTGCCTTTGTAAATATTTTTTAAAATATATAAAAATTTTCCCTTTTGGAAATATCGTACCTTTACCTTTTAGCACATATTTGCAATTTTTTAATTGTGTATTGATTTTTACGGCCTTAACATAAAATCTAATATAGTCTAGAGCATTCGTTCTTCAGATGTCCAAATGGGGCCCGATTTTGACGACAAATCCGTATTACTCGTGGCTTCGAGTCTTCGATAAAATCGAAGGCCTTTAATATGCTTAAGTGTTTTAGTCATATACGATGATATTTTTGCCAGGGGTAGCCTTTTAATAGGTTTTGATTATACGTAGGGGCTTTACTTTCTGGTTACGGATTTTGGACGTGTCCGAGCTGTTTTTAGGGTGGCCGTAGGCTTTTATATTTGGACACTGCTTAATAGGCTTCATGCCTCAGGGATTCGATAGATCGGACCGTCCGAATTTTTTATCGGATGACAGTCCCCGAGTAGGGGTAGCCCGTGGGCTTTAGGACCCAGGATCAAAGAAACAAAATGTATAATAATAAAGTAGCAGAGATTTATTTCATTGCTTTACATGTAGGGTACATGATTGGGGGCTCATAAGCCTTGTGCCACGGCTAGAGTGGGCTACATGGGCTTGATTCGCATGATCGCTTGACCCTTACAATGAATCTTAACCACCAAGCCTTGGCTTTCGACATATAAATTTTTTTTTCCCTTGCTAAAGATCTTAATCTAAGGGTAATGGCCCCCAGTATTCGAGGTCGAACTTGCGAGGGCCCGGATACTGTTGATTTGGCGCAATCGATCATAAATTTCGGTCTAAGGCCGGTCTCCAAAACAAAGGTAACATGTTTTACTGTTGCCTCATTAAAAACCTTGCCGAAAACCTCACTTCGGGACAAAATCGGTTCAAGTGAAAAAGAGTACAACACATGCTTTCAGACCTAATAATCACATCCGCCCATGGTCGAGTACCTGCATACGTTAGTTTGCAATGTAACAAAATTAAAAAGGAATCAAGTTCGTACCTTTGCAGTAGTACCACCTTAAGTGTGCCACATTCCAGTTGTTTGGTAGTTGTACACCATTTCCCGCTTCGAGTGTATATGAGCCTTTGCCGGTTATTCCGACGACTTGATACAGTCCTTCCTAATTCGGGCCCAGTTTCCCTTCGTTGGGGTTTCTGGTGTGTAGTGTTACCTTTCTCAACACCAAGTTCCCGAATTGAAAATGTTGGAGGTTGGCTCTTCGGTTGTAGTACCTTCCTACTTGCTACTTTTGCGCGTCCAACCGGACCAGCGCGACCTCCCGTCTTTCATCCAATAGTTCTAGGCTTTGACTCTTCGGTATCGTACTAGAACCTGAGGATCGGTTCCCCTACCTCGACTGGTATTAAGGCTTCTGCTCCGCAGACCAGAGAAAATGGGGTCGCCCCGGCGCTCGACTTCGAAGTCGTACGGTATGCCCACAAGACTTCAGGCAAGATTTCCTTCCACTTTCCCTTCAAACTTTCAACCTCTTTTTCAAGTTTTGGAGTATAGTTTTGTTCGTTGATTCCGCTTGCCCGTTCCCACTAGGGTGATAAGGCATTGATAATATCCTCTTGATCTTGTGATCTTCAAAAAACTTACTCACATTACTGCCGACGAATTGTTTCCCGTTGTCGCAAACGATCTTGGCTGGTATCCCAAATCGGCATATTATATGATCCCAGATGAAGTCGATGAGTTCTTTCTCTCGGACCTTCTTGAACGCCTGAGCCTTGACCAATTTGGAAAAATAATCGATCATGAATAGTATGAATTGATCTTTACCTGGCACCCATGGAAGGGGACCGACGATGTCCATTCCCCACTGCATAAATAGCCATGGAGACAGGAATGGGTGAAGCATCTCTCCCGGTTGATGGATCATTGGGGCGTGTCTTTGGCACTCGTCGTTTTTTCATACAAAGTCTTTCACATCCTTCTCCATTTCATTCCAATAGTAGCCGATTCTTGTTAGCTTTCGAACTAAGGATTCTGCTCCCCGAATGGTTCCCACAAGTGCCCTCGTGAACTTCTCTCATGGCGTATTCGATCTCTCCTAGCCCTAAGCATCTGGCCAGTGGGCCAAAGAAAGATCTCCTGAACAATGCCCCTTCGACTAAGCTAAATCTGACAGCTTTTGTGCGCAGGACATTCGATTCTTTGGGATCCAAAGGCAATTTTCCTGTCTTCAAGTAGTCTATGTATTTGTTTCTCCAATCCCAAGTCAGACTTGTTGAGTTTACTACGGCGTGTCCTTCTTCTATCACCAAATTCATCATTTGTACCACTGCCCCCGAGCTAAATTCATTGGAGTCGACTGACGACCCCAAATTAGCCAGTGTACCGGCCTCATTGTTTTGATCTCGGGGTACATGCTGCAGGGTCCATTCCTTGAATTGGTGTAGGGTCACCTACAATTTGTCCAAGTACCTCTGCATCCATTTTTCTTTTACTTCGAACGTTCCGTTGACTTGATTTAGACGAGGAGGGAGTCACATTTGGCTTCGATCACTTCGGCCCCAAGGCTTTTAGCCAGTTCTAGACCTGCAATCATGGCCTCATACTCGACTTCATTGTTAGTCAATTTTACAGTTCTAATAGATTGCCTAATTACGCTTCCCGCAGTTTGTTTCAACACAATACTGAGACCGGACCTTTTCGCGTTGGAGGCACCGTCCGTGAATAGGGTCTAGATTCTCGAATTAGGCCATGAGGTTAACATTAATTCCTTTTCGACTTTGGGGTATTAAGGTCGGCATAAAGTCGACCACGAAATCTGCCAAAATATGAGATTTTATAGCAGTTCAAGGTCAGTACTCGATAGCGTACCCGCTAATCTCCACGACCCATTTGGCCAATCGGTCGAAGAGCTCGGGATTATGCATGATATTCCTCAGTGGGTAAGAGGTTACGACACATATAGTGTGGTATTGAAAGTATGGTTTTAGCTTCTTAGAAGCGCTTAGCAAAGCGAGTGCTAACTTTTCTAGATGAGGATAACTCGATTTAGCATCGCCTGAGTTCTACTGACATAGTAAATAGGAAATTGTGTACCTTCTTCTTCTCGGACCAAAACTTCACTTACTGCCACATCGAAAACCGCCAAGTAGATGTACATTTGTCCGTTTGCCTACAAAGTGTGCAGCAGAGGGGGGGGGGGCTCGATAGGTATCATTTGAGTTCTTCCAAATCCTACTAGCATAGTCCAGGAAATATTATTCTTCTTCTTCAATAGTAAGAAGAATTGATGGCTCTTTTCCGAGGACCTCGAGATGAACCAGCCCAATGCGGCTATATGTCTGGTTAGTCTTTGAAATGCCTTGATGTTGTCCACTATAGTGATGTCCTCTATAGCTTTTATTTTGTCGAGGTTGATCTCTATCCCCCGATTGGATACCATGAATCCAAGGAATTTACCCGAACTGACACCGAATGCGCAGTTCTTCGAGTTTAGCTTCATGTTGTATTTCCTTAGTATGTCGAAGGTTTCCTGTAAATGTTTCAAATGGTCCTCTACTCACAGGGACTTGACTAATATATCATAAATATAAACTTCCATTGATTTTCCTATTTGTTCTTCGAACATCCGATATACTAGGCGTTGGTAGGTGGCATCGACGTTCTTTAATCCCAATGGTATTACATTATATCAGTAGGTGCCAAATTTGGTTATTAAAAATAGTTTTTTCTTGATCGTCTGAGTCTATCCGAATTTGGTTGTACCCGGAGTAGGCGTCGAGAAAACTGAGTATCTCGTGCCCGACTGTCACGTCGATCATTCGATCGATGTTAGGCAAAGGGAAAGAATCCTTTAGGCATGCTTTGTTTAGGTCTTTATAATCTACAAACATACTTAGTTTGTTTCCTTTTTAGGCACTACCACTATGTTCGCTAACCAATCCGGGTATTTAACTTCCCTGATGGATCCTATTTTAGAAGTTTGGATACCTCATCCTTGATGAACGCATGCTTGATCTCGGACTGTGGTCTTCTTTTCTGCTTTACCAAACGGAACTTCGGGTCCAAGCTTAGCTTGTGAGTGGTTACCTCCGGTGGGATCCCTGTCATGTCAAGATGGGACCAAGCGATACAATCGGCGTTAACTTTAAGAAAATCAATAAGTTTTTTCCTGACCTCGGGGGTTAACCCCGTGCCCAGGAATACCTCTTGATCTGGTAGTTTCTCGATTAATACAACTTGCTCTAACTCTTCAACCATTGATTTCGTGGTGGCTGTGTTATCAGGAGCTATGAATGATCTCGGGATGCCGTAATCGTCCTCCTCGTCTACTCCTCGTTCTTCCTGTTTCTCCGGTTCGGTTAAGGCTAGTATCAGTGATTGCTATTTAATCTCTTCCTTTTTGGTCAGTCCCGTGTTCCTTGATGTTGAAACCGCGGGCACCGGGATTACCTCGTCGACATCAAACATCTCCCTTATGGCTAGCTGTTCTTCGTAGATCGTTTTGACTCCCACCAACGTAGGAAATTTCTTTGCCTGGTGCAAGGTCGAGGGTACTACCCTCATGTTGTAGACCCATGGCCTTCCGAATAGAGCGTTGTACCTCATATCCCCCTCGATTACGTAGAACTTCATTTCTTGGATTGTTACCGCAGTGTTTACTAGCAAGGTTATCTCTCCTTTCGTGGTCTCACACGCCATGTTAAATCCGTTTAATACCCGGACTGCTGGTACGATTTGGTCCTGTAACCCCAATTGCTCTACAACCCTTGATCTGATGATGTTGGCCAAGCTACCTGGATCAATCAGCACATATTTAACTTGAGATTTATTGATAAGTACATATATTACCAGTGTATCGTTGTGAGGTTGTACGATACCCTCGGTATCTTCGTCGCTGGACTAAATGGATCCCTCTGGAATATAATTCCAGGTGCGTTTTTCCCTCGTAATAGTCACTTTAGTGAGTTTTATTATTGGCCCTTAGGGGACTTCGACTCCCCCAATGATCATGTTGATCACGTGCTGAGGCTCCTCTTATTCGACCTGTTTGTTTTTGTCCCTATTTTTGAATTTGTTTTGGGCTCGTTCACTTAGGAATTCTGGGAGGTGCCCATTGTTGAACAGTCGAGCAACTTCTTCTCTTAGCTGTCGGCAATCTTCGGTCCTATGACCGTGAGTGCCGTGATACTTATACATCAAGTTAGGATCTCTCTAGGCTGGATCGGACTGCAACAGTCGGGGCACTTGGTCTCTTTGATGTGCCCTATGGTCGACACGATGCTTGTAACGTCTTTGTTGAAGTTATATTCTGATAATCTTCGTTCCTCCTTACTCCTGAGCGACCTATCGAATCTATTCTTTCTCATCAGAATCCATTTCCCCTTCGGTCAGTGTTGTATGTTGATATCGATCTCGGACCGGTCTTAGCTCTTGATCAATGGCTCTCTTAGATCTATCATCGGCCCTAACGGGGTAAACAGATCCAGAAGGGGACCCGAGTTGATTGTCCTCGACCCTGATCTTCGATTGGTACCTGTCATGGACGTCGGCCCAGGTTACCGCTGGGTACTCCAACAAATTTTGTTTTAGTTGTTGAGAGGCCAAGGAACTTTGGGGGTTGAGCCCCTGAGTGAATACCTAAACGGCCCAATCATCTGCAACCGGTGGTAGGTCCATCCGTTCCATCTGGAATATTGACAGGAACTCCCTGAGCATCTCGTTATCCCTTTATTTGACCTTGAAAAGATCTGACTTTCTGGTCTCGACCTTGATGGCCCCGGCATGCGCCTTTATGAAAGCAATTGTAAGCATAACAAATGAGTCAATGGAATTTGGGGGCAAGTTCTGATACAAGTCATTTCTCCCTTGGATAATGTGTCCCCAAACTTTTTCAGTAACACCGACTCGATCTCATCGTCTTCCAAATCGTTCCCTTTGATTGCGCATGTACAGGGGGGTCACATGCTCATTTGGATCCGTGGTCCCATTATATTTGAGGATGTTGGGCATACGAAACCTCTCTGGGATCGGCTTTGGTGCCGCGCTCGAAGGAAAGGGCTTCTGGATAAACATTTTGGAGTTCGGCCCCTTTAGTATCGGGGGTGCTCCCGGGATCTGATCGACCCTGGAGTTGTATATTTCCACCTTCTTGTCATTAGCCTCGATAGTTTTCTCACCTGACTCCACCTGGTTTTTCAATGCTTCGAGCATTTTCATTACATCGGAATTTACCCTAGATTCGGCTTCACCCGGTTTCTCGGTAATTTGTTCGTCTCTTCGAGTGCTTTCCCGAGATTGTTCGGGCTTGACCTTGTTGGGGGCATGGCTTTGAGTTTGCAACTACGCTATTGCCGCTTGTTGAGCCTGCGATATTTCGAAAATTAGTCATAGGCTCACCCCATCACCTTCTCCTTCGGGCGCTTCTCGAGCTGTTGGTCGGGGTCCCCTACGAATACTATTTTTGGGATTAGTTGGCAAATTGATGTTGATGGCCACCTGCGAGTTAGCATCGATGGTGTCGGCATCTTGGACAACGTTAGGATCGGTAGGAAGCACATCGTTGCTGGGAACCAAATTATTATTTCAACCGTGATGGCCAGACTCAATGTCAACGTTCAAGTGAGCAGACTGAGAGTTTGACATTTTTAGATTGACATGAAATTAAGATTTCAAAGAAAGTGTAAAATAGGGTGTGTTATGGATATTCGCATCAAATCACCACTATTATCCTTAGCCCCACGGTGGGCGCCAAACGTTTTAACCTAAAATTAGGTAACAATTAAACTTGTACGCGGTTTAAAGGATACGGGGTTTAATTCAACACAAATAATTAAGAGTAATAGATAAATGAATTAAAGATTAAATAAATGATCAAACCACTCACAATGTTAAGACTAGGACTGATCTTAGATTGAATAGTGAACTCGTCCTCGATTGGACCCTCGGTTCAAGCCCTATCGCGAATAAAGAACATAACAAGTAAATAATGCCTTTAACAGTAGCTAGAGAACAAAGTAAATTTTTATTGCCTTGAATTGCGTGTTATAATGTGTTAGACTAAAGAAAAACTTCCCCTTTATATAGTAGAGGAGTTTCAGTCCTAGTATAAGTCTAAAAAAAGGTAAAAATCTTCCTTTCCCAATAATTGTTGATCCATAATCGACATCGAGCAGGATCTTCGACGTGATATCTGGTTAAGGGCGAGTATTACGGACCTCCATCCGCTATGCATAACCGTTCACCATGTCTCCCGAGGTCTAGAACTTATACTCATCCCGGGACGCGCCGCTTTACCATGCTGATGTTGGATATATCGTTCACTCTATCTGGGTCTCAGTACGAAGGGTCTCTAACCTTGATTACAATCTCGCGGATCCGTGCTCCCCTTCCGTTCTCTCATCGGGAAATCGGGGTGGATATTACCCCCGATTTTATCCGTACACAGTTTGGATTAGTTCGATTTTGTTGATATTTTGGGTCTTTTTGTTACATAAATATTATTTTAATCTTACTTTATTAAAATTATAGATAAAGCTTTGATAAGTGAATATATATTTAGAGTAAATTTAAAAAACTGAAAAATATTAGGAGATTTGGTTTAGTAACACATGATAGACATTTTCTTAGTCGTCTAGCAACAATATTTCATTGATGTATGCTTTTAAGGTTAACAGAATTTAAGAATTGAATATAAAAATCAATATAAAACTTAAATAATGATATGTTCTAGGAGTATTTAATTTTACAATTACTAAAAAAAATATCATTTTAAGTGAATATGGAAGAACAAAGAGATTGACACATTTCAATAACACTTAATAAGAAGGTGATGAAAAACAGGTATAAACAGCGAAAGCAAATAGCCAGGATCACTTGCATGTAATATAGATAACACATAATCACAGATTTTAATCAAACATAAAATCGATACTTATCTCTTGAAACGTGATCACGATCGCGAAAAGAGCCTTCAAGTAAGAGAGAAAACCATCTACGAGATCATCCTCCAGTGCCACATTCTTCAGCTGTATGACCAGAATAATGCCCAGAATTAGCGAAACTCGTGTGGGCGAGTTTCTCCTAGGAAAACCGTGTTGTAAAATCCATCGCCTTCTTATGGAATAAAACCATTTATATAGCCACAGGTTTTAGGGTTTAAAACCTTTTCCTAACACATGTTGGGTCTTCCTTTTCCACAAAGAAATAGAATTCAATTTAATTCCTAATTATTCAGGCACAACAGAAACCACAATATTTAATTAACGAGACTTCCTATTATGGACTTAATTTGAAATATACTACCATAATAAATTACGAATTATTTCACTAAAAATTCGTAACTGAACTCCTCAGTTCATCCATTAAACCTAATTTAACTCCCCATATTAAGATTCAGATACTAATCAAATAAATTAAATTACCGACAATTTAATTCATTGATTATTTCCTTTAGACTTTCACTTAACTTATTGCATGTGACGGATACAAAATCCACCTGCACGGTTTATACATGAAAACTTATAAGCTTTCATAAAGGTGTTTCATCAATCTCTAGACCGAGAAATGAATTCCATCAACTAACTATTACTTCACAATATATATCATCATTGTCCAATTTACCAAGCATATTGACCCATAAAAGAATCTCTCCTTTTAATAAATCAAAACAATAAATAATATACACAACTAATAATAAGTATATCAAGATTAAGAGTATAAGTACGTTTAGTGGCTAGAAAAGTTATTTTATTAAGTCAGTATAAAATACTTATCTCTACTTGGTCCGTTCAATACATACAAAATATACTAGCACAATAAGTCGGAATTAAACCATTCTCATAATCAAGATAAATTATATTTTATCTTGTGCTACAATCATTCCTCATGGTTTGTCCAATTCCATCATTAGATTGTGAACATAATCTTTATACTTATAAGAACCGATGATTTAATCTTCCGTATATAAGCTAAACTTTATACACTAAATCATCTACTATATAAGTAAAGGACACAAACGAATATATGATATATTTAAAACTTTATTAAAATTGAATAAACAATTATTCCATAATAAATACTATATCCAAACCAAAATCCATGGTTAATAGTATATACCCCAACAATCTCCCACTTAGACTTTTAACCATGATAATTATTAGAATATACTATATCTAAATGCATGGTTAATAGTATATACCCCAACAATCTCCCACTTAGACTTTTAACCATGATAATTATTAGAATATACTATATCTAAATGCATGGTTAATAGTATATACCCCAACAATCTCCCACTTAGACTTTTAACCATGATAATTATTAGAATATACTATATCTAAATGCATGGTTAATAGTATATACCCCAACAATCTCCCACTTAGACTTTTAACCATGATAATTATTAGAATATACTATATCTAAATGCATGGTTAATAGTATATACCCCAACAATCTCCCACTTAGACTTTTAACCATGATAATTATTAGAATATACTATATCTAAATGCATGGTTAATAGTATATACCCCAACAATCTCCCACTTAGACTTTTAACCATGATAATTATTAGAATATACTATATCTAAATGCATGGTTAATAGTATATACCCCAACAATCTCCCACTTAGACTTTTAACCATGATAATTATTAGAATATACTATATCTAAATGCATGGTTAATAGTATATACCCCAACAATCTCCCACTTAGACTTTTAACCATGATAATTATTAGAATATACTATATCTAAATGCATGGTTAATAGTATATGCCTTAACAGGTGATGATGCAAACTATTATTTAAAGTAAATAAAAAATGGATGGGCATTTATAGTTGTACTAAATACTACATCTCATGAGAAAATTATAAATATTTCTAGATATTTTAAAAAAATATACCTATAAAGTCTTAAAAGTATATATAAAAATTATATATTTTTACGTCGGTTTAGTTTGAGTTTTTTTTACTCTATATCAAACCAAACCTAATCAGATTTCTTAATCGGTTTGGTGTAATTTTCTTGTTCGGTTTGATCATCCCTAGTCTCCATCATTATAACTAACATAAGTCAAACAAGTTCTTCTTTCACTATGATTTGTCCCAATATTTTCCAAGACTTTTAACTATAACGAATTACTTATTATTTACTCATAATATAGTAGTAGTACTTTTAGGTAGTTCGTAAATGTGTTCTATCTTTTTCACTCTTGTTCTCTTTTTGGTTCTTTTTCACTCTTAATTGCATTCATTCTGTTTAAAAGTAAAGCTCGATGTTTGAATTGATACTTACAGTTAAATGTGTTAATCCTAGTACACCCCAGTACCCGTCGTTATCTTTTGTGGGAAGAAAGGATTAATACATTTTAATCTTTAATTCATTAGTTGCCAAATTACGTGAATAATTTAATCTGTTATCACTTCAAAACACAAAAGACCAGTAAGATTGAAGTGGGCCAGATAAAAAGTCAAAAGCCGTGACGATAGCCGCTCGAGTGTTGACGGCGTCAAAAGATGTTCCGGGCAAACTAACAAAAGCATAGGGACAAAAGCTGGAATGCCGTTATGTCAATTTTGCTTTTGATTTTTTCTGTTGCGAACACAAAATTTTTTCTTTTTAAACGATATATTCAATACTATAATAGTGGTCATAGAGTACAGCAAGTATGGACTAGTAAGTGAAAAATATATACAATCCAAACAGAAGGCCAGAAAGGTCAATTTGTAATGACCCGACCGGTTGTTTAGAGTTCTAACACATCGTTCGGTGGTTTGAGGCCTCGAGTAGCTTCACTTCATGTTTTATGAGTTGTACGTGTGGTCGAAATTGAATTTCGGGAAGTTCGGAGTGGTTTCGGAAGGAATATTCTCAATTCGGAAGCTTTAAGTTGGAAGAGTTGACCAAGGTTTGACTTTTGAGCAAACGACCTCGGAATCGAAATTTAAAGGTCCAATAGGTTCGTATGATGATTTCGGACTTTAGCGTATGTTCGGGTCGAATATGGGGTGGCCCGGGAGCATTTCGGTGCTTATTATGGAAGGTTGGCATTTTTAAAATTCTAGAATTTTTAAGTTTGATTTGAAGTGAATTTTGATGTTGTCATGTCCGTTTGGGATTTCGAACCTTGGAATAGGTTCGTATCATGATTTATGACTTGTACGCGAAGTTTGGCATCATTCCGGAATATTTTTGATATGGTTCGGACGCGTTCGTCGAAGTTTGAAAGTTTAAAAAAGGATTTTGATCGTCGATTCGTAGTTTGGATGTTGTTCACTGTGATTTGAGGCCTCGAGCAAGTTGGCATCATGTTTTGGGACTGGATGGTGTATTTGGACGGGAGTCCCTGGGGCCTCGGGTATGTTTCGGGATAGTTTCAGATCAAGTTTGGGTGCCTTGGATGCTGCTGGTTGCTGGTGCTGGTGTTGTGCATCGCGATCGCGAAGAAGAAATTTGGGGGGCTGCTGGTTTGTGCTATGCGATCGCGACTTGGGAACCGCGATCGCAGAGAAGGAATGATGGACCAGGGATTTTGCCTTATGTGAACGCGGCTTCAGGTTCGCGAACACGTAGTTCTGGGAGATAAAGTTTCACGATCGTGTGTGGATGTTCGCGATCGCGATTGAGGAATTTTGGGCAGCTGGTTGTTAGCTTTCGCGATCTCTAGGGGATTTTCGTGATCGCGAAGGGGAAGGGCAGAATGTTTTGACTAACGGGGGTTTGGCTCATTTTCATTTTATTTCTTCATGGGAGACGACCTTGGAGCGATTTTGGAGCACCATTTTCAACGTCAATCATGAGGTAGGTGATTATTACAAGTTGTGAGTTAAATATACGAATTTAGGCTTGTAAATTCATGAAATTTTGTAGCAATTGTGGAATATTTGAAGGAAACCTAGAATTTGGTATTTTTGGATTTTTACCACAAAATTGGATATGGAATTGGGAATAGATTATATATCTGTGTTCGTAATATTATGCGCAATATTTATCTTCGAAAAGTTTCGAAATCCGGGTACGTGGGCCTGATGGTTGACTTTATTGACTTTTTGAGCGGAGTTGGGAATCATTATAATTTGTTAAATTGTAATCATTGGAGTATATTTTGATTGATTTGCACGTTGTTTGACTAGTTTCAGAACGTTTGGCTTTGAGTTGAGGTGTTAGAGAGGCGTTGGTGCCGGTTATGGAACTTCAGAGCGAGGTAAGTCTCCTATCTAACCTTGTGAGGGGGAAACTATCCCTAGGTAATATAATTGTTATGTGCTACTAGTTGTGGGTGCTACGTACGCACGGGGTAACAAGAGTCCGTACGTTGCTAAAGCATGTTTATGTCCGGGTAGATTAGGACTTTATCATGTAATATTTGAATTATTGGAACTTATTCTGCTGGCTTAATTAATTAAATTTATAATTACAATTGATTTAAATATA